>JAPYZP010011595.1:0-12492 GCA_030522985.1 Torymus sinensis
TTTTCAGATAAAAAATATAACTAAATATCTAACGAAATACAGCTGTATTTCAGGTCGATATAGCTATATTTTTTAGCTGTATTTTTTAGCTATTTTTTTGAGCTGATTTTTTTTAACAGGGCAATCAACGAGAACATTGCAGCAAAGCAGACTAGAGATATGACAACAATCACACCACAACGGACATCATAATGGAACAACATATGAACTCTGAAGACATAATACAGTCAGAAGGATTGCATAAGAATCTTAAAACTCGTTATAATGTATGAACTGCTAAGGATAGTTTGATTCTATATCTAAGTATACGAAGTCTGAATTCTAATTTTGAAAAACTCCAAATCCTTATTAAGAGTTTTAAGATTAAACTATATATTGTAGTGTGCTCTGAAGCATGGAAAATGGAATGCCCCCCATATTTTAAAATAAAAGAATATAATTTAAACTATAACCAAAGCAAAATTAATAGAAGTGACGTCGTAGTTGTATCTATTAAAAAATCAGTTACATATACCACAGAAATCGTTGAAATCGGTAGATTAAAAATCATAAACACAATCATTTTATTCAGCAGTAACAGTAACCTTGAAATATCAACCACGTACAGAAGTCATGATATGAAAATTGCAGAATTTAATATGAATTTCATACTTACGTAATAATTGGAGATTTCAATATAAAAATTCTTGAATATAATATAATTAGTTAGGATATCTTAAACAACCTACTTGAAAAAGGCTATTTTTCAGGCTTCACGAGCATAACTTTATTGACAATATTTTCATTAAAACTGAAACGATCGATGCGAAAACTTTCAACCCATGATACCTATGCCAGATCATTATCCACTTTTTTTAGAATTAAATAAACAAATCTCTGAAAAACTCATGAAACTAAAGAAACTAAATATGATCTTAATTATAAAAAATTACTTTATACAGCTAAATTAACAAACTGGAATAAACACAAATTAGAGTGTGATCCAAACGTAGCAATAAATTCATTAATAAAAGATATTCAACAATGTATAGAAAATGCTAAAAAAGAGTAAGAATAAATCGCAAAAATCTTCGAAAAAAGACTGGATCACAAGTGCAATAATTAAGTCATGCAAAAAAAAAGGAAATTCTATATAATAAACTAAAACAAAATCCCGCTAATGTGACATTAAAGACAGAATACAAAAACTATGTTAAAATCTTGGATAAAGTGAATAAAACTGCAAAAATAAAACATGATAAAACTATAATTGATAGGAACAGTGGCAACCCAAGACATCTTTGGGCAGTTATAAAATCGAAACTCGGAAAAAAAGAAAAAGAAAATATCAATATGATCAGACAAATTCAAACCGAAAATAATATAGCAATTGAAGACAAATCTGAAATAGGAAGAACAATGAACTCATATTACTGCAGACTAGGTGAACAAATGAGCAATAGAATTACAGCACCCGTAAATATATAAATAAAACTACAAATAATGAATAATAGAACAATATTTATAAAACCAACTGATGCACACGAACTTCAAAAAATCATAGATAACATGAAGCAGAAAAATGGTGGAGTTGATAAAATCAATTCCAAAACAATCAAAATGATAGCTACTCCGATAGCAGATAAGTTGGCACATATATTCAATCTCTGAATAGAAAAGTCAATATGGCTAGATGCACTGAAAGTGGCCGAAGTAGTTCCAATATATAAAAATGTCCAAAAGCATGAGATAGGGAATTACAGACCAATATCCTTGATATCAAATCTGGACAATATTCTACTCGGTAAGCTTTATCCATATGGACTCATAGGAAAAGCCAATCGCTTACTTAGAGGCTACCTCAGTAATAAAAAGCAAAAAGTTAGGATAGGAGAAAATGAAAGTGATTCCGAAACGATTAACACTGGAGTACCACAAGGGACTATATTAGGACCTCTGCTCTTCATATTATACATTAATGATTTACTAACAACAAGGCCTGAAAACACCACAATATCATATGCTGATGATACAGCAGTAATTTCCACTGGGGATACATGGATTGATGAAAAAAGTATAATGAATAGACAACTAGAAGAAATATCTGTATGGTTCTGCTAAATAAATTAATGCTGAATGTTAAAAAAAACCGTATATATCGCCTTTGGGAATTACTGCTATAGTGTACCAAAGAACTTTATTATAAAAATTAATAATGAAAAAGTTCTGAGAGTTGAAAGTTGTAAGTACCTAGGACTAATTTTTTACTACAATATGAAATGGGACCAACACGTTGCTTTTCTTATTAAAAAAAAACAAATATGTAATCTTTATTTTCCATAAAATCTCCAAGTTTATGCTAACTAAAAGTTTAAAAACTATTTATTATGCTCTTTTTCATAGCGTAATTAATTGCGGTATAATTGTGTGGGGAGGAGTATTTGGAAATAATTTACTTTTGCAAAAAATACAAACTAGCATAATAAAGATTGTTATCAAAAACACGTTTGTTCGAGACAATCCAATGAACTTAAAACAACTTTTTGCGTACGAAAGTTTATACTATAATTATGATTCCCTTAAAGAATTTTACATTAGCTCAGAAAGACAAGAAACAAATCTATTATTCTGCCAAAGATGACCAAAACAATAAGTGATAAAAATAACTATGTAACAGCTATCAGAGTTTTCAATAAACTAACAAACAACCTCAAAATTTTGGATAAAAATAACAAATCTACTACTAATAAATTAAAGGAATGGTTAAAGCTAATGAGTAATTACCCAAATGTAAAGTTATGTCTTTCTGATTTGCTCTTGTAACACTGTTATAAGATTCCAAGTCTGAGCGCATCTAACTTTAAGATATACTTAGTTTTAGTACAGAGATATACCAATTTATATTATATTGCATAGTTATACTACTGTTATTCTCTTACAGAACTTTATATTATATTGTGCAGTAACTAAATGTAAAACACTTAGTTTTTAAATAAGTGGGTCCTTAGGGACTTCTTCTATTGTACGTATATGTGTGTGTGTACGCGTGGGTGTGTGTGTGTATGTGTGTGTGTGTGTGTATGTGGGATATAGGTATGCTGGAATGAATGTCTCTGGATCTGCGCACAGGAAAGTCTGTTTTCCTTAACAGAATTAAAATATTTTTGTTGTTAAAAATATTTGTAATGTAATACTATGTATTTTCTCTCGAGTTAATAAATAAATAATATACTAGTGGAGCTTTGCGCCTCTGCTCGCTCCGCTCACCACCTCGGTTAATCTAACTGTTGAATACGTATAACATATGGGGCATTTCACGTCAACTGCCCCAGCGCGCGGCGCGCGAGCCCAAATCGTTCTATTTCTTATCTGCGTATATTGGATTTAACGCTCAATTTTAGATGGTTTTGTATATCTATATATACCAAAATAGCGCGCGATAAGCCTTACTGAATGGGGCCCCTGTTCGAGATTTGTCCCCTCATGTTCCTTCCGGTATTCTCCGCGTTCGCGTCCGGAGTCGCGAACTATGAATCCGCGCAATAGCTGCAGCTCGAGCTGTAGCGTAGATTAGGGTGGCTCCCGTCTATAGCTAGCCGGCGACTTGGATTTTCGGTGCAATTGACGCGTGCACCTGGCGCCCAGTTCATTTGTATTAGATTTAGATTACTTTATCCCATTGCAAATAAACGTCGATTATTAATTATAAGTCTAAAGATTACTTATTGTAATTCCTCGCGTACCTCTGTCCTGATCTGCAGCAGAACGTTACAAAATAAAAGGTAACAAAAAATCCAAAAGACGAAAATAAAAAATAAATACATAATTAATACATACTACCTACTACTCCTCCCTCCCCTTATGTGTACTTGTACATTACTTACGTACAAAGATAAATACCTTTATATCGACTATTATATCATTGAGTTTATGCATGCGTTAACCGTGAACAAAGTTTTTTGTGTTATCTCATTAGTGATCGCTATCCAAGCACAAATCCCCTGAATCTCACAAATATATATAGATAGGTATTTACGTCCTCTATCATGATAAACAAAAATTGAGTAAAAGAAAAATGGGATTTTCGAGAAAACCGCACTTCTCTAAAAAGTGTATTTTTCAGTAAAAAGTGCATAACTCGTGTGTTTTTTATTTATTTTTTTAATAACATAAAGGACGGGAAAGAGGAAGTGAAATTATTTGTGAGACGCTTACAAGGTTAAAAAACTCGTGAAACAGTAGCCGATTGAAAATTATATTGAAAAATTTTTTTTCTAAGTAAGAATTTTCGGAATTTTGGAACTCGGAATTTTTTGGCATCGTTGAACGCATGAAATTTTGATAAAACAGAAAAATAAAAGAATACTTGTCAAATAATTTTTGGAGTAAAAGATCAATATTTTTATTTCAACATGATAGGTGACATAGGCATACGCGGACCACCTAATTTGATATGGATTCGTCGATATACTCACCAAGAGCGCAAAGTGGGTGATTCACGCCCGAGTCGAGTTTGTCGCCCGAACGAAGCGAGAAAGGAGGGCGTGAATCACGTGGCACCCGTAGCGCGTATACTATTTTATAAAGTAGTAGACTGGTAACTTATTTTGAAAAAATTGAAAGCTTTTTTTTACATATTTTGAAAGTGCGATATATTAAGAATATACTGTAGAAATTTTAGACCGAAATTCGAAATATTGACGAATTTATGGCACATATATGAGAGCTGCTCGTAGTTTGCGCGTCTCTATTGTTTGCGCGTTACCTTTATAGCTGCTTTGGGCATCTCACACCTACGTGTATACTAGTTATATAGAAATTCAAAATGAACATTCAGTGTACGTTCGTTATTTCGTGCGTAAACATCTTCTAAGAGGGAGAAAATCGATCGAAAAGGAAAGAGACCCAATACCAAATCTCCTGGAAAGCCTGCAGCCAAGAGAAAATTTAGAGGTAACAGATATATCTCTGAAAAAAATACTGATTTTGTCTGTACTTCTGTTAAAAATTAGAAGATCAAGATGAGTTTACGCCGCTTGTCGATGAAAATCATCGGTACGTTCCTCTGTGTTTTAGCTTAGTATTCACGGCTTTACAAAATGTATTATAGTGCAAAGTGTGTAAGAACGACTTAAATTTTTGAAACAATCAGCAGTTGGATTAGAATTTACTTTGTGTATAAAGTGTAATTGTGATACAATGTTTACTATTGACTCTTGTCCGAAAGTAAGAAATACCTATGAAGTCAATAGGCGTTTGACGTATGGCATGAGATTACTTGGTGTTGGTTTATCAGGCATAAATCTTTTTTGTTCACTGATGGATTTGGGAACTGGATTGAGTAAAAGTGGTTACTTCTCGATGAAAATACTGTGAATATTTTGAAGTCTATTTACGAAGAGCTTTCATCGGATGATCTTTTGAAGAGATGCTTGGGCAGAAACACGGAAGGAACTTCATTGAAGGATTTTTAACTTTTTTGCAAATTATGGAGACCATGGGCGTGACATTTGCCTCACACGCTATCGCTTACGCTGTACAATAGAACTTCGAAGGCGGACACGGATGCAGCTCATGCCTCTAAAACTGACAGGATGAGTCGCAGGTCAGAAAAACTGGCTGAGAATGAGGTCTATGAAGAAAGTGAAGGTTTACTGTACGCAGCAGGGATAGACGATTAGTGTAAGTATGATTTTCTCAAAACAACGCTTTTCCGGCTTGTCGAAGTGATAACAAATTTTGTATCCAACGGATTGAGCTGACATTTGAATATGTTTTTCTACACAGGAATAGTTCTCACAGGTACTAGAATCAATATTGTTCGCCCCTGACATTCCATTTTACAGCCTGATTTCCACTAAAAAATAAGACAATTTTTTTTCAATGTTCCACATTTTGTTATTTTTAAACAAAATCATTTGATTCTAGTACCTATCAGAATGACAAGCTCACAGATTAATAATCTGTTTGATTTTTTTGTTTCAGATGATCACAAGCGACGAAATCACGTCCATAAGCCACCTAGACGCATACTGCAGTGTAAAAAAACAGTATAAAAAAAAAAAATTGTACACTTTTAGATACTAATAATGAACATAATATCGCGGTACTTATTTCGTGCTCTTTCACTCTCGCACGCTCCGATTCACCGCGCGCAACTATATACACACAATCGAATCTGCGCCGAATTTATAAGGCTCTTGCTAAACGTACGTCAGATGTAAAGTATATTAATTCAGAGTATAAATTTCAAAACACCTCGCTGTGATGTTTGTTTTGTTTTGATATCTGATATGTATATACTTTGTGTACATAAATCTGACATACAAATAGCAGAGGCGAATTTATAAGGTGCCCGGCGCGCACTTACACTCATACGCACACTCTCGATTCTCGCTTTCCCGGCAGAGACTCGCATTCGTCGCGGGGGAGTCGTTCTCGGCCGTCTCGGGAACGACGGCGACCACCAATGCTTCGCGGTCGGCCTCTACGCGGCACGCTACCGCGGAGACTTATCCCCGCTCCTCTGTCCTTTCCCGCTGGGAAGGAGATCACCACTAAGACCACTATGATGACCGGAGGCCCGCACCCTCTGGTCGCAACCCGCGTCACACTCGCACACCTTACACGCACCGCTTAAAGTTCACTCACATTTTGGGAGCGCGCCGGTTCCTCAGTCGCTCTGCCTCTCGCTGCCATCCCCGACCTCCTCGTTGCCTTCTCGCTTAGCCCTCTCACTGCTGTTGCGCGCGCGCACACACACACACGTACACGCACACACACCTACACACACACACTCTGACTCACGCTCTCTCCTGCTCCCAAAACCCACGAAAAATCACTTGGATATGCGTGTTTAGTCTCTCAGTTCGTGCGTTACGGCGGTCCGGGGAGAAGTGTCTCTTGCACGCTCCCGCCCCTGGTCGCGGTTTTTCTTTCCGCGGGCGCGCGGCGCTAATCACCGATTAGGGCCCTTTAGATGACTCTCTCTCCCCGCGAACCAATTAGCGCCCGCGTCACTTTTACATGCACGCCCCTCTCCAATTCGTTACTTACATACACACACGCACGCGCTCGTCGCAACATATAAAAAAATCAAACCGATTGAATTTTATTTTTCCCTAAAATAAAAATTCCCGAAAACAGCCTCAAAAAACGCCTCAAAAACTTCTTAAACCAGAGGGCGCCAAAATTCCACTTTTTTGATAACTCGTGATAGGGTGCAAAATTAAATACCAAAATACACTCATTTTGCCTATAGGCATGGAAAGCAGAATCTCGCGCGCCGAGGTTCAAAAAATAATATACGTACCACGTGTGTAAGGTGATACATCATACCCTTGGTGCGTGATATCACGGGCTGTGGTAGCGGCCCTCCGTGGCAAGTATACAAAGCCACGAGGGTAGTTACTGCTGCCCTTTAGTTTGAATTCTAAGATCCTTAACCTCATCCACGTCTAAAAAATGTATTGCGCACATATATCATGTAAGTTGCGCATATGAATAAAAAGAGTTTGTTAAGAGATTTATTATAGGCCAAGATTCATTTCAAATAATAACTGCGTTTACGAGAAAACGGGTTTTGCACTATTATATTGCAAGTTTTCTCGATTCGAATTACAGTTCAAAATATTAAGTTATAAGAGGTTTAGTCTTAAGTTCAAGATCAATAAGATCATAAAGGGTAAGAACCCACAATTACTATTTTTATTTTTTCATATTTAATTTTTGGTATGTATGAAATAAAGGCATATACGATAACATTTCTTTATTCAAAATGAACCTTTATTTTATTCTATTTTATATTTTCAGTGAAGCATGCATGATCTTACTCTGGCACCAGTCAGATCCTTAAGTACTTCAGAATTCAGAAGCCTTCTAGAGAAGGTCATAGACGCAGAAATCCTCAACATTTTAGAAGGTAATGTATCAATAAGTGAATAGATAATCCTATCGATACTCTTATTGTGTCACGATAAACTAAAAAGACACCTAAGTATAATTCGAGTATTTGTTAACTTGTATCTGTTCATACGATATTGTATAGTGTTACTATTATTAAGTTAAAAAAATACTTGAATCACATATCATTATATAGTGAGTACTACATTACATAGTATTAATAGAATTTTGAAATCTTGAAAGCCTTACCATATAAGTTAAAAAAAATCTTATAATTAGGCGTTTTTTAGCTTATTTTAAGCACAAAGGAAAAATAATATAGGTGAATGATAGGGCATAATATAATTAGTAATTTCTTACGATACAATCATATATTTTTCTATTCTCAATGTTTTGCAATTTGTTTTCACGATTGTATTCTAGTAGGTTCTCCTCAGCTCTCTTATATAAGCTAAAAAGATATCTAAATATCATTCGAGTATTTTTGGACTTATACGACTACACTATAGGGATTCCAAATTCTATTAAGTCTATGTAATATAGTCGTCACTATATAACGATGTGTGATTCAAGTATTTTTTTTTACCTTATGCCGAAAGGCTATTGAGAATTCAAAATTCTGTTTATATCATGTAATATAATAGTAATACTATACAATATAGTATTAACGGAATTTAGAAATCCTTATAGCCTGGCAGTACAAGTTCATAAAATCTTATTATTATGTATTTTACTAGCTTGTTTTAGACCCAGTTGAAAAATAATATAGGTGAATTATAGGGCATAATGTTATAAGTAATTTCTTATGATATAATCATATATTTTTTAATACTTAATGTATTACATTGTAATTTACCGACTGTATTCTAGTAGGTTCTTCTCAGCTCTCTTATATAAGCTAAAAAGATACCTAAATATCGTTCGACTATTTTTCGACCGTTTTTCCACGCCCTTCAGAATGCCATTAAGTATACCCTTTTAAAATTATAATGTTTTTATCCATTAGATTTTTGCAAAAACGTTTTTGAAATTAGTAATAAATCAAAACAAAGCCAAAAAACATTTCGAAATCCAGCTAAGGTTTATTGCTCAACTTTTAAATTATAAATATTAAATATATAATTGTTAAATAATAAATATAAGAAATTAATATTTCAATATCAAGGTTTATATCGACGCCTCCTACGAAGAATAACACGTGCTATTTTTGCGGCGAAGACTAACATCTGAAAAAAGTTCCGACGAAAAGTAACACGCCTTGTATTATTCCGACGAAAAGTAGCACGCCCTGAAATTTTCCGACGAACAGTAACACGTCTTGGAATTCTTTGACGAAAAGTAACACGTCTTTGAATTTTCCGACGAAAACTAGCATATCTCGGAACTTCGCGACGAAAAATAGCACATCACGAAATTTCCTGACAAATTACGATTTCAAAAGAGATTCAAAAAATCTTAATCTCAAATATCACTGAAATGTATGGACCAATCCTTTTTCCCAAAGGACTGATATCCAAAATCTAGCCCTACAAAAAATCTCATATCGATTAATCTAATTTTACTCCCGTAATTGTTGAACACAGACAACTCAATTTTTTTACTCAAAAGTAGTAGACATCGAGGATTGGAAGTTTTACTGTTTATAGCTCTTTCTATTCTGCATTACCATGATTCATTTCAAAATATTATATCATTTAGTTTGTGAGTTATAACCTTTTTCAAGAAAACATGTTTTGTTACAAACAAAAGAACCGTAATGTCTGACTATCATTGACCTGGCTGTAGTGAATTTCTCTGAAGGGGCATTGCTGTCCCTAGCAGATAATATTTTCTCAATGTTGTTCAATCTAGCAGGGCATGTAAGATCAGTCGCGCAAGTTACTCTATAATGAGGAAACATCTCTTTGTGTTGATTGGACGAGTCGCATTTATATGTAGATATAAATACTATATTGTCAATGACTACAATGTCCTTGTATTTAGGCTGTTGTTTAAGAGGATACATGGAGTTGTTGAAGATTTGTTTACCTCTTATTCCTCTGTCGAAGTAGAATATAGCCTTGTTTGATTCTAAGTAATTGAGGTCGCCATAGGAGATGCAATAAAAGTTTGATTGATATATCGGTTTGCCCGGTGCATCCATTATTCTTTTTAATTTTGCCGTCTCGCTATTATTTTCTGGTATTTTGTCAATCACGGAGAAGACTGACTCAATAGGTAGGTACTTTGGGTTGTTGAGTGTCCTCTTATCTTCAAAGATTGCAGTTCCTTCTATGAAGCTATGTTTAGTTAGTTAAGTTTATGCTTTTCACCTGCTGGTCTGGGGTAATCACATTGGTCGCTTTTTTCAGAGAAATTTCTTTTATTTGCCGTTTCATATATTTTAACTCTACTGGTAGCAGATTTTAGTAGATATATATTAATGATATTATTTGCTCTTTTAATAATATTGTTGTCAATTTTATTAGTTGATTTATTCATTTTATTCCAGTTATAGTTTGATTTTGGTCGATGTGAACAATTATGATGTAAGATGCACATGCCATTTGCACAAAGCTAAGTGCGAATGTCAAGTGACATTTTGTCAAGAGCTGCTGTTTCCCCATGGTCTTCCAATGCAGGAAAAGCATTCTTGATAATCGCTTGTCTTCTATGCAGTTTTAGTTCACTGGATTTTATTGACGAAAACTCAAGAGCTGTTACTTAAGTATTTTTAATTAATTTGGTAGGTTATTAATTGTGTTATTGCTCTAATATGACTGTTTTTAGAACTAACGGACAAGTGTCTTTTTGGCATCTGTATACTTTTTTCCTAGTACTGCTGCTGGAGTTTAATTATTTTAAGTAATCTGTTCTGTAGTTTGATGAAAAAAATTTTTGCTGTTAGAATACACTCTACCCCAGGCTATTATTCCATATGAAATAATGCTGTGAACAGGGCGTAATAGATCATTCTTAGGGTGTCAGTAGTCATGAGTTTAGATATCTTATAGAATACGAAAATGAGATATTTGGTTTTGTTGTATATATTATAACGGGCGCCGGGATAAGTCGCGAGAATCACGTATACTGAGTCGCGATATATGAATAGCGCACGGTTGCTCGTATCGTGATTCATAGCGCGCGCCGTGGCGCTCGAATGAGGCAGACGAAGAAGGAGACGAAGTTGTCGCCATGTTGTCTACCGCCGTAACACGCGAAAGTAGTCGTCTGTCGCCGCCGCGCATCATGTGGAGGATAGTGTGAGTGTCACGCGCCTCCACCGCTGTAACCGTGACGGCCACAGTGCCGCCACTAGTACAGAGTGAGCGAGAGAGAGACAGAGGGTCCATGACGTCACGAGGCCGGGGACTGTGAGGGTTGCTCCATCCCCGTCCCGACTTGTAGCGAGTGCGAGAGAGAGAAAGAGAGAGTGCAGCGATGGCTGGACAGCCTAGCGTAAGTCCAGATTAATGTATGTGAGTGGTGGGCGCGTGGGCTTCTCCTCCCCCCGTCACCTAAAGCGAGCTGCAGAGCAGCAACAGCGAGCGCGCGTAGCGAGCGGGTTATGACCCGCTAAGTCTCGGCCTGACCCGTTTTAGTTTTATATTTATCTTTGTTCGGGTTTCGCGCCCCTAGCGCGAGGACTACAGAATAAATTAGCATCATTTTATGTTAACTGTGGAGTCACGCGTTTTCATTTAGCGTATCTAACCTATGCATGATTTCACGAATACCGCCCTCTATCCCATTTCACAGCTGCAGCTAGCTGAGAACATCGTCTCTTGCAGGCTTGTCAGATGGCGATTTTTTGTCTCACTTACCTCACAAAATGTGACGTCACTTACACGTGAGTGAAAAGGATAGAAGATCGCCATCTGGTAACCCTGGTCTCCTGGAGGAGACAAGGTAGCAGGGTGTAAGTAAAGAAGCCGCTGAGGTTAAGTCAGCAGGGACTAAAGGTGATTTCACGTCACAGAGTTCCCCATGTGCAGCCGACACACCAATTAGACCTCACGGAGCCTCGAGAGGGATTCTTAGCCTCTCTTAAATTTACCCCGTTACAACTGATGCCCAACGTGGGGCAAAGCATAGGTTAGAGATTAATTAGTTTTATTTAAACAGGTCGAGACTCGCGTTGCGAATAATTAATTATCGCGTAGATAATTAATTATTAGAAGATTTGTAAAGTGTGTACAAGGGTAACCAACTGGTGGTTTCGAACCTTGATTGTGAAGGCCGAGCATTTGTTGAAGTACTTAGTGAGGACAACAAAGAGACTTACTAGAAATTATTTATTTATTATTTATTATTTATTACAAATATTGAAATTAGGGTTTTAGCATTCGATCTCTTTGTTAGTCAACTCACGTGCACGTCGGGCAGTAAAGTAGCGATTTACGTACCCGATTCGTGCTTTTGAGGGTTTGGTCGGGAATTTCCGCATTTTCGGGGAAAAACGCGTAAGTGCGAATACGAGGGGGTGCCTAAGGGGTGTGCGCAGCAATTTAGAGGCCACGCATGCGCAGACCGAATTTCAAAAGTGGAAAACCACTATATCGGAATCGATAGCGCACCTCACGGGGAGGTGGACGCATCGAAAAATTTCGGTCTCGCGCATGCGCAAAAGGT
>JAPYZP010011610.1:0-12776 GCA_030522985.1 Torymus sinensis
TATGAAAAAATGATCTCTACAAAAGTGGAAGGGGACACAGGGGACCACCCCATGGTATCAAAAAGCTTGACTTTGAACTCAATTTTCAAGGTCATTTGACGGTTAAGGTGTTTTTTTAAATGGCGCCAAAATAGGGGTTTCCCATTTAGAAAAACACTTTTACCTTCAAATGACCTTGAAAATTTCATTCAAGGTCAAGCTTGTTGGTACCATCGGGTGGTCCCCCGTGTCCCCTTCATCTTTTGTAGAGATCATTTTTTAATATCATTCATTTTTACAGAGGTTATTTACGTGCATGGATTAAAATGAAACACCCTATATATTATCTGTCAAACTATTTAGACCTTTGTACGTACAAACTCTTTAAAAAATTTGAAAGCAAATAAATATATTTTACTGTAGTCGTTGTAGCTTACAGAAAAAACCAAAATAAAAGAAAACTTTTATAAATCCTCTATTATCCGTGTATCTAAATTAAATATTCTAATAACCGTTTGCTAACAGTTCACAATGCGAATTTGAAGGAACTATTTAAGCACCGCAGTGCAAATATCTCTATTTTAATGAGAAAAGAAAATTGATTTTTAGAACAAGTTCGTGAAAATTACACAATAGCACTACTTTATAAATTTATAAGTAATATTTTCAAACGTATTCACTTCAAGTATACGAATCATGGTTTTATCACTTCACAGTTGCAAAACCTACATCAAATGCCACGAGCAAAAAAGAGAACACAACAGCAAAATTCAAAGATAAAAACTCGAAAAAATTGGCCACCGAAGCCATTGTGAGGCGACACGAGCGTCCGTATACGATACTATTCACGTCCGTGCTCGCGAAAATCTTTCTACTCGACCTTTTTTCCATGCAAGCTCAACCGCAGCAACGCCAGTAGAATAGTAGCCGAAAGCGGGGGATGGGAGCAGTAGTAGGGGCGGCTTAATCCGCGACGATTCTCCGTCATTGCGGAGGGCCGGAGAATCCCGAAAATCGGCCATGGAGACGATTGAAAAGTTCGAGCACGGGGGGCAATTTGGCCGTGGCCTGCGCCATAGCGCGACACCGTCACGTATAAGCGAACGTTGTTACCCGTGCCCCGAGCTTCGAGCTATACATGCCGTCCGGCTTCCAGTTTCGATTCGATAAATTTGCCCCTGCGCACAGCGGGCGTTGCTGCGCGGCTCGGTGCACGTTCGAATTTCGCGTACGCACGTGCGCTCGCCGTCCTATATTGCCTGTTTGCCGGCCTCGCTCTAATGCCGTTTTCTCTCTCTCTCTCGCTCGATCGCTCTCCCACTTGGTCCTCCTCTTTTTGCGCGTCGCGCATTAATCGAGGCTTTTTTGCATGGGCGTGCGAAGCGGCGTTCTCGATACTTTTGCCGCTGCTGCGCGCAGTCAGTTTTCGCTCTGGCTTTCAAGAACGTTTCAAGCGCTACGAGTCGCTCGCATGTTTGCAATCTTTTTTCCGACCGTGTCTGCGATATCGTAGAGAGTGTTGTGAACACTTGATGTCAACACGTATTTATTAATTCGTCCTTGGAAATAAGCAAGTGGATCAGGAGAAGAAGTTTATATGCAAGAGTTTTTTTGAGGAAAGCTTTGAATCATTCTATATGTATAGAAGACAATTTTTTGTTTAAATTATATGTATATCCATAAAAGCATGAAGATCATTGAACACTTTAACATATCAATTTATTACGAAATTGAAATTATATGTACCATCGTAATTATTAAGTAATTTTTAATATTCACATGAATTATTTTATTCACAATTCTTACAGTAAACACGCAAAATAGCGCAGTTTTGTAAAACATTTTAATAACATTTTATATTTTCAAAAGGAAAAAACACGCGACTTTAATATCGTTATGCGGCAACAGCGCTGAGCTTAATTTATTTTATTTTATTTTTCAAGCTGCAGTATACAAACAAATTCTTCGAAAATTAATTCAAAAGGCTCACAATTATAATAGGTAGTACATTTAATTTCCCGAAGCAAAAGAATATGACAATGTAAAAACTGATGTAAGATTAAAATGGGGAACATTTAACTGGTAATTACAAAACAAAACATTCCTCATTTTTCTCGACGTTTTTACTTCTTTGAATTTCGGCCTTCTGGCTTCGTCCACTCCTCATTTTTATTTGCAATGACGCACGCGCGCAAAAGCGTAGAGCATAGAAAATATACATATAAAGAGCAACAAACGCACTGCTGACGAGTCGAAAAATAGCTTGGCAAACGCAACCTACAAACGCATGAATGACAATTGAGAGACAAAGCCAAAGTAATGAGGGGCCATGAGCGGAAACAAAGCCATCGTGGGGCGGAGGGGGGGGGGGGGGGTAAAGGCTCGGCGCGGGAAAAGCAGCCGCTGGAAAAAGCATGGGGGTGGCTGGAAAGAGGCATTCGCGTTAATTTTGTGCTCCCTCTCTTTCTCTCTTGCGAAAAAATACGGGCTGTAGCCGCAGCCGCACGTGGAATGGAGTTGGATGTATCGTGTGCGAGCTGTTGTCCAGTTTTTGCCTCCTAAGTGCGGCGTTATTTTTGAAGTACGTGGAATTAATTTAAAAATGCATTATTTATTACAAAAATTAGTTTGCACAGAATTATTATATTTATAGTGCTTTTCAAGTTCTTTGTAATATTGGCATGCTATCGAAGTTATTGCAATAGTTTTGTTATAATAGAAAAAACTTAAATAATTAATATTTATCTTGCTTATTATTGACATAATATTGAAACATCATTGTAAATGGTTTAAAATGTTTCCTTAAAGATTTTTGAAGTGTATACTTTGTTTTACTCATGTATTCAAGCATTGGAGATGCAATGCGATGAAGGTAAATGAAGTTGTGTAACTAGAACACGCAAGCCTGCACATTGAGTTTCGGATTACGAATTCTCCCAGCCTTGATACCCTATTTTTCTTAGCATAACTTAAGTTCGAAATAATTGCTTCTAATTATAGGTTTGAACCATGGTATTTACTCAAAAGTACCGTGTAAACTCGACATGATGTAGTAACGAGGGATGGTCTTATGTTTCGCGAATGTTGTCATTTTTAAGTTTAAATTTTCCAAATTTTCCAAACAAAAATAATACGCTAATTTAAAGTTAGTGTTGCACCTGCGTCTTCCGAAACGGCGTACGATCTTTTAAACGGCAGCATCAGTACGAAGAGACGTCTAAGAAAGGCTGCGAGGAGGGCGAGCTGCGGAGGAAGGCGAGGCAGAGATAAATTAGAAGGGGGAAGTTTGCATCGGATGAGGGCTGTACGCTCACCTTTCAGGGAAAAAGCAAGAGGGAAGCGCAGCGCGCAGCAGTGGACGATTACACGCAGGTGGATGAAAGGGCGGCTAGGCGAGAGCACAGCCCTGGAGCTTTGGGTTAGTCACATATTTGCTGACGCGCACGGAAGGACTAAAAGCTTTTCACTACGGCATGGTCCCATTTTCGACCTGTGAATCGGCTTCCATTACATCGCGCTTAGCCCAAGCTAGCGGACGCGCGTTTCGCTGCGAAACAACTTACTGGTAGAGAAAGCCGATGAGTGGCAGTGGCTAAGGTTGAAAAGAGAATATCGGTCTTTCTTGCATTCAGTTTCTTGAGCAGAAAGGGTAGAAAATATCTGATACTTAGAAATTGATAATTTATGAAAAAAGTTTTTAAGTTGTAAACGGTTATTCGAGTTCCAAAATGAAAGTGCGTATTTCCTACATATACAGAAGTTTCATGTAACTGAGTTTAGTTCTAAATCTGGAATCGACGTTGCCCTATACCACTATATTACTACCTAACCCTTTAACGACAGTCGTGATTGGGTAATAAAATCGGAATGGTATAGCTGAGTTAATCTTAACATTGAATATTACACTTCGTAGAACTCGTGTATTATTGTGATTAATCGATTTGTAACAAAGTACCTACTACTCCAGATTTTATAATATGTAATTGAACTTGTTGAAATAAAAAAGTACATTAGATTTAAGAAATAAAGCTTAATGGCATTCAAAGTCAATACTTTCCAATATACCTTTCACTAACTATAAATTAAAAGTGGTCAACACATTTTGGAAAATTTCTACAATGGGAAATTTTGATCAAACTTTCGATACAGGAAAATTTGTTACGATTGTTCAGTTTACCATCAGATACAATCCAATCAACTACTAACTATTTTAAACTATTTTCGTGATGTGAATGTTGTGAAAGATTATTTGTACAAAATCTTTTAAATTACATCATATTAAATAAATTATGTTAAAAATTATTGTACATTATAAATAATTCTTCAGTAATTAATCGAAAAAATCTAGAGCACATCTTACAGTAGTTCAAATTTGACTCATATCTGCCTCGAACAGTCGAACATTTTTCACCGATGCAACTCTACCGTAAAAGCTCGCGTAGATGCACTTTCGCACTCTATTTAATTGAGGAAGTATGTGCAGGACTAATACTATGTACAACAACGCCGAGTCGTGGCGCACATATCGTCAAATTGAAAATCCAGCAGTGACATTTTGAACCACTTTACGACACCGTTCGATACCACAGTTCGAAAACGGTCAATCACAGGCCTACACCGACACAGGGCGAAAAGGTTCATAACTTTCAGCGTGGAGCTTTATGAGCGAGCAAGTCTGAAAAAGTGAATTCCATACAGGCGGAGTACTACAGCCCGGCTTTTGGCCTATGACGTGCACAAAGCGGCCCTTTGTGTACTTCAAGCCGCCCGCTCGCCGCTAGCTCGCCTGCCGCTAGTTCGCGGTTTGACGGCCCTCTTCCCAGAGGAAATTTGCGGCGTCCGCATAACCTTGCGCTGCTGCGCTGCCTCCTCCTCCTCCTCCTCTCTCTCGCTCTCTCTCCCTCTACCTCTCTCTCGATGTGTATATCCCCCCGATAAATTTCGCACGCGCGCAAAGGGCGCGAGCGCCGCAGATATTTGGGTCAGACAGGGGCTTTCGAGTGGTGGGTGAGTCCTCACACTACCAGGCGCTCGTTACGCACGTAAAGGAAATAAAAGGGCGAGAATGGGGAGCTATTAAAAACTTTTTGGGTCAAAGTGGAGAGCGGGTGTTAAAGTGTAAAGGTGGCCTGCGTGTGTAGGTGGAGATTATAGAGAATCTCGGTTATCGACATTCATGTCAATTAAAATCTTATTTTAAAAAGAAGAATGTTCACGGTAGAAACATAAAATTGCAATTTATTCTTGTGGTATCAAATATCATTATTTTATTTGCTTTAGCTATAGTCAGATACGTGAACTTTATAATAACTGAGTTCAAGGGCTGTATGTGCTATATGTAATTGGATTTCTATGAGAAGCTTTCTTCAGAGCACGTATTGTTATACGTATTAATTAATGACCAGGATCCCAAAATGTGATGACCTGTATATATTAAGTGGTATTGTAATTGCTTCAATTAATTGCATGATGCAGCGTTATCAGAAATAGTATCGTTATCGACAGCAAATATTTTCATAACTTAATAGCGCGCATAAACAGTAACACTTCAATTAAAAATATTTATTAAGTGGAATTTAAGTTTTCTACGATATGCCTTTAGGATTAATCGCTATTGGTATTCTGGTCTCGATTTGTGTGCGTTTCTAATAATTCATGCAAGAAAGTATGTTAATGTAATCAACTAAAAAAATTCAAATACCTATTCATTCACAAAATACATTTTTAAAAACTTAAAACCCTGAGTAATTCGTTTTTTAAAAACTCGTCTTTCATTTTTAGCTGTTTAATCAACTTTGCAACTTTATTTGTGAAAAACCTCTTAAAAACTACTACTTTTCGTGCGTTAGTAAATAGCTCATAAAAGCAATTCATATACTAAAATAAAACATTTCTCATACTAGCAGAATTCAAACGCGCCGCGCGCGTGCTATTTTGTTTTTGGGGTTATGCATATATGTATTGTTTTCATTATAATTTCATTTTAATTAGTTTAAATAGTAGGATAATTTGATAATTTTTCGAAGCATGAACAAATTAATCTTTTTATTCTAATTTGATTTAATTATTTAGTTTTAAATAGTTAAGAATAAAAATTGAATTTTAAAAATTCAAATTAAGCGGAATTTGCGAAGTTTCGCGCCTATTGCTTACAGACTAATCAAAATTAATCTTTAAATGCTTTCCAACATCCGGCTATCATTTTTTAAGAGTGGATTAGAAGAATAGTTTATTTAAACAATAAAGTAATAAACCTAATATATTTTAAGCTCTTTTTTAATATTTTTATATTTTACTGTGAACCGGCGGCTTTTCATACAGGGTTAGTTAAGTTTAAAGGTACGGTGAGAGTTATGCACGTGAAGATTTAGATATGTACGTATGAATGAAAAATAGTACGTTAAACAACTAAATGAAAAAGTCGTACAATACTATATTCAATATTTTAGCTTGGTACGAAAGGTGCAAAATGAGTATTTCGTGTATATGATTAAAAAAATAACCTTAATGGCACACGAATACGGACTTATTATGCGCGTAAAAAAGAAATTGATATCTACGTATAGGCAAGATGTGCGTCATATGTGCAATTCCCCCGAAAATGTGTCCTTATCCGGTCACAAAAACGACGAAAAAAAAATGTTGAGGCACACCTCTGCCATAAGTTTTTTCTTGTTCTATAGACCACACATTAGACGAAAAAAAAGCTAAAGATCGTTAAAATCGGTCGGTTCTGTGCAAAGTTACATGAATTTGAAAATCGCGATTTTTACGATCTTTAGCTTTTAAAAGCTTCCTATTGGTTAATCATCAGTGAGTACTTTTCGTCCATTTTTCCCATGTTAAATTTCCGAGCCACATATTGACCTATATGGTGAATATGGCCCACATATTGCCAATACTACTCCTATATATTATGGGCAATATGTTGGCTACAAAACTTGTTTTATGCGGGTACTAACTTAAACCAGAGATAAAATAAATAAATTATATGTTACGAAGATTTCATCAGGATTAATTTCAAGTAATGATCCCAAACTCCTGTGTTTACTCCGCGATATCGAAAAGCAGCGATCGAGCCACACCACACGTTCATTCTCATTTTCCGCGGGTAAACAAATAACGCCGCCCGTATTACGTCGGCGACGGAATCCCAAAAGCGCCCCTCGCTACACACCCACACACACATACGTTCGTGCACGCGAGAATAATTCTCGGATCCCCGCTTGCGCGAGCGCGCATCGCCGCTTATACGCTCGAGCATTAATTCTCGTGCGCGTGCGCGCGCGTTCGCGTCGATTTGAAACGTAAGCGCGCCGCGGCTCACCGGATTTTACTTCCTAATCGCATTTCCCACAGCAGCGGCGGCGGCGGTGGCGGCGGTAGCAGCATGCGAAGCCTTTGTTCGCACTGCCGCAGCCGGCAGCACGGCCCTTAACGTTATGGCGGTTGGTGGCGCGAGCGCAAATGCATGGATTTCTCCTACTACGATACATACGCTTAACTTGCTGGCTGAAGTGCGCGTAATGCGCTTGCTTACAGGTTCGTTACATTTGCGCGAGCGGATGTATTTAAAGTTCAAGGTTTGGCGTGTCTTTAGTCCAAAGTGCGGTTGGCATTCCTCGAAATAGCTGTCGTCTATATTCTTCTAAGTGCAATGTTACATTTGATAAATCAGGTTTCTTTTTATCACTTGAATTTTTGAGCTCTCTTTTTTTTGAGAGAAAACATTCGATGATATCCATTTAGAGGTAATTCTTATTAGATTTAAATTGGATACAAATTCAATTCTAATTTTTTAATCAATTAGTAAAAGGTATCAGTAGAGGCTTTTATGCAGTCGCAAACTTTCTGAGAAGCGGTAGATTCATTTACTTCAGCCATAAACATATCATTTTATCGCGGTAACCGCCAATACTCGTTATCCTATGCCACATGACACAAACCACGTAACCGCTAATCTGATGGCCACAAACCTCGTGACCATTTCGTAACACGCCAAAACGTTATCTTATGACGTAACTACATTTCATACTAGATACCACGATTTGTTTTATTATATAAGAGATCGGAAAAAACAAACTTTGGCACAGAAAGCAATACGAAAACTAAAGTTAAAAGAATACATTTCGAAATAAGCTCAGTTGAATCACAGAAAAAGTAAACCCTACCGAATTTGACGTCGCACCTAAAATAAATAAAAAAGGTAAAATAGATACTCAGAATCTACCCAAAATAATAACATGATTAAACGTTCTAAATCTATCACGATCTTTTTTAAAAACTATATCTAAATAAAAATTGCAAATATTGATGAGGTTCCTGAAAATATTTCAGTGGTAATGTATAATCACTTTCAGGCGCTATAGTATCGAAATATACTATATTAAAATTTAATCTAAACAAATTGGGTGAAAATTAAAATTCAGAAATAATTTATTGTAATAAGTAGTCAAACAATTGAAATATTACACCTGCAATTGATTGTATTGTAACGTGGCACTTGTATCGCCCTGTGTAATCGCCACAACTTATTTATAACGCAGGACCAGAGGCTGATACTACGAGTGCCGTGGAGTGGGTGGGGTATTAACTCCTGTGCTGATAGGAATTCTAAAGAGAGGCGCTCGCAATCATAATTCGCGAGTACAATTAATCCACCTTTATTTAGTCTTTCAATGAACACACTTAACCCGACAATAAGAAAACGGCAAGTCACTTCTATGCCGCGCGCCACGCTGCGCGGCCTCGCTATCGGAGTCCGTAGACTCCGTTCACCATAGACGAGGATGATCGCCTTGCGCTGCCGATTTCTCGGTGCTCAGCGGTGATACAAATCCTCGCACTCTCTCTACACGCGCGCGTGGCCACATTGGCCAAATCTACCGGACTACTCGCCTGCCTCGGGAGAGTCGCTGCTGGGCTGGGCTGCTGTCGCTTACTGCTCCGGTGCCTCGCTGCTCTAAGCTGCCGCTGGCCTTGGGGCGTCCCCCAGGCGATGGTGGCATGGCGGTTCTGCTGTTTGAGCCGGGAAGCTCTGGCAGGTCCTCGAGGAAAGCGGCCGAGGTATATAGTCTTCGTCGTCGTCGGCGGCTCTCTCTCTCTCTCTCTCTCTCTCTCTCTCTCTCTCTCTCTCTCTCCCCCCCCCACCCCCCCCCTCTCCCCCCCCCCCCCCCCCCCCCCCCCCCGTGTGTGCATGTGGTCTGCGCGTCGTACTCTCCGCGACGCTGCCGATTCCTCAAAACAAACACATTCGTGTTACTACACACGTAAACAGTGTGTGTAGGCACTGTCCATAGTCGGCGCTACGAGCCTCGACTAGACGAGGGCACAGCCTGCTGGCGTGCACCTCGTTACAATATTATAATGGTATTCAATTACAGAATCCTGAATTTATTGAGTCAGTGCAATTTTACTTTACAGGTAAAACAATGATAACTTATTAAATAAGTGAATGCTGACACTTATTTAGGAATTGAAATAATTTTTACTTCTTAAACTAAGTCAAATAGATGTTACTAGTTCAATAGTGGTACCTATCGAATAAGTGAATATTCTTTTTACTCTCCAAATAAGTGAATATTGACATGTAATATGTGAATTTTCACTTATTCAAATTAACAGAGTAAGAAAGATTGTCGACAAGGGGCAGTACTTAGTCGGCGGTATTTTTCAACAAAATTTTTGTAAGATATATTTTAAATTGACTTAATAATGTCGGAGCCTGTTGACACATATAGAATGTAATATTCAATATCCAATAGAAACTCTATTTTCTTATGTCTTATTTTGACGTAACATTTTCGAACAACATCATTATGTAGATCATCACAACCGGCTCATTGCCTTGCAGAAATTGAACCTTTAATCAGCTGCTGCCAGCCTTATTGTTAATAATACCTTCGCGATCGGACTCGAGCAGGCCGCCGAATCTCATCACACTTAAGCACGAGCGCGCGTACTCCGCTAATTAAACCATACTTAATTCATTGATTAATCATGCCCTCTCCCCCCTGTCCCTCGTTTCCGCGAACCTAAGCACCATCGTCCCGACGCAGAGCCACGCAGCTCCTCTCTCTACAACCCTCTCTCGCTCTCTCGCTCTCTCAGCGCACACATGCCCGGACACGTGTAGACAAAGCTATACGCCGCGGCGCTCTCGCATTACGCGGCGCTCGGTTCCTCTCCTGTTTACACGAGATAGAGGTATCAGTTGGCATTATGCTCCGGGGGCTATGCTCCTCCTCCGCCTCGGCTTCTCCTTCTCGCCGCGCGGATATTAATTTTCGAGACGCAACTAATCTCGCGTAATGGTCTCCTGATCGCGAGGCGGCGCCTAAGCGTTTCTTGTTTGCCAGGAGTTGGGATTTCGCGACTCGAGCAGTTCGCGAGTGTGCGTGCATGCACGTATACTTCTATACGCACACGCTGAATGTCGCTTGCACGCGGGTGCTAAAGTGACGGCCAATTTCGATGCGAAATTACTAAGGGGAGAAGGAGGTTTGCCGGGAGATGGAGCGGGAAACGATGTGCTGAAGGAAGAGTCGACGAGCGATTAAGCGAGATGCTGGGGGTAGGTATGTGGGAAACGCGAGATGCTTGGGGGAGCGAAGTTAGAACGCGTATGTGATTTTTGGTTGAGAAGCTTATTTAGGCTCATGCACTCCATTAAATCATGTGTACAACACGTAGTAATACGCATTACTTCCATAAAATAAACTTTTTGGAAAAGTAAAGAACTATGTCACTCTTAGAACTTGATTAAAGGAACTAATATTCTAAGGGGAACACGAGGAGGGCGTGCATATGCTTCCTATTACATTGAATTAATGCATCATTGATAAGGTGTAAAGGATTTCAGTTGATAGAGTATAAGAAAATAGTTTATTTAATATAGCAACTAGTATTAATGCACGTAATGCATACAGTTAATGATTACAGAACTCATTGTATAAAGGGAGCACGCCCCTCAGATTTTCTGTGCATCTGTGATTTATACTTGCGTCGGAGCATTGTCACAATGGCTCTCCTTAATATTTATTTTTATCGATAAATAAAATATAGCAGAGAGTGTGATATACAAATGATAAAATGCGGCAAATTGAAATTAAAAATGTTCATCAAATAAAGTGAACGCTATTTGAACTCCTCTCCTGCATATTACGTTAACTACCAGCAGCTCCATTTCAGCTCACTTTAATTAACCGAAGTAATATCATTTAAAACATCGCCCGTTCGAACGGAAAACACCACGTAAATCCTGCTATCTACAGCCGCGCGCAGTTTTTCAGCTCTCTGTCTCTCTTCCCCTCTCACTCTCACTTACTCTCTCATACGCGTTCGTCTCTACATGCAGCCAACTCTTTCGAGACTGTTTTCCTCTGGCGCGCATCTGCCCCGGCAAAAAAGCTCGAGCAGCCGGTACTTGTTAATCTCTCGTGGAAGCGAGTGCATACGCTCGGTAATTAACCCGACAATTACGAAATGTCCCCCGGAGGACCTGGCGCGGCCGAGGTTGCACATCGCCTCCCATGTGCAGTCGAAAATTTCCCTTTGTCTCCCCCCTCTACTTTGAAAGAATCGCGTTGTGCAGCCGCTTTGGAGGGGGGAGGGTCAAACTGGACTTCAACCCTCCCGAGGTATGCGAGGTAGTTAGTGAACGCGTACTTCGTTTTTTTTCGGGGTCCGCGGGGATCTTGACTGTCCCGTTTACTGAACCTATCTGTCGCGCTTTTTTTCGTTGGTAAGGCGCGGTTGCGAGAGTAACTAACTATTCGCTATTAGGTTTATTTTTCTAAAAAGTGTTTGTGAATAGGGATCGATACAATAAATATTTAATAAAATCTTTAATGAATTTAACTTTTATTTCGCATTTATGGGAGCGACAAAAACCCGCGGGGGCTTATTGGAAAGCATAAACCAAGAGCTTTAAGACCCACCTAAGAATGAAAGATTTTTTTTATTTTTCTATGTTGCATTAAAGAATTAAAAGACAACAAAAATCTATAATCTTGTTCTCAACTTTGAATCGACGTAGTTTTTGAACAAACAGCACTGGAAAGCTTGAAGTAAAAGCTTCAATTTCCATTTTTCTGCAAAGTTTAAAAAAGTCGGCGTTGCTAATTCCTGCGATTTGTGCCTTTTTATGCCTTTTCGACGTTCAACTTCAAACCCTTGTAACTTTTCAAGGAATCAATCAATATTTTTTAATTATTCAAAAAAGGAATTGAAGCTTTTTTTGTCTAGTTTGAATTTATTTTTTTAAACTTTTAGTATAGATCGTTTCTGGGCTAAATCGTTGAGGTTTGAAGAAAAGAACTTTTTGTACCATTTTCTTAAAAAGTAAGAAGTTTTTCTAGAAAAAGTATACCATTTGATGGACCCTGTACAACAACGAATTTCTCTTATATATACTACAAACAACGAGAAAAACCAGGTCTGGTAGGTGAGCTCAAAAAAAAATTTCAAAATCATTTTTTCTGGGATTTGCACATATATGAATCATTTCTGGGACGTCCTAGAAATATGGGCGCGTCCTAGAAATAACATTTATATGCCTAAAAAAGTCCTAGAATTAATGCCTACTCTCTAAACTTAAATAAGTGAAATTTTCACTTATCTTAGAATTGAATGTCTTTTTTACTTTTTAAAGAAGGGAACAATTTAACATGTGAAAGCCTATATCATTCACTTATTTCAGGGGGTCTTATACCTAATGGCCCTTCTAGACCAATTCACCTAAAAAAATAAATTAAAATAAGATTACTATAAAATAAATAATATTTACTATTAATATA
>JAPYZP010011619.1:0-11290 GCA_030522985.1 Torymus sinensis
CCATCCCGACACACATCACACATATCGTCGCGCCGACCGAAATTCAATGTCCCGCGTCGTCGTATACACTTTCCACCCGATTCCGCATATTCAAATCATCGAACGCACACCCGAGCCGTACATATCCTCTCAAAGAGATCCACACACACATACACTCACACCTTCGTCGTCCTCGCCCTCCTAATCCGCGCCGCGCGTCACCCCGCTCGCGTCTTTCCCCAAAATCGATTCCTGGCACACACATACATACACAGCTCTCTGGAGCCGCGCCCGCGCTTGGCCGAAAAGTTATAGCGCGACCCGGGCCACTGCTCTGCTGCGCAAACTTTTTGCCATTTTTCAGAGCGAGAGAGAGGGAGAGAGCAGCGCGTCGCTATTTGCGAATCAATGCCAGAGTGATTCTCTCGGTCTCGCTCTTCTTTCTCTTCTCTGCGTCTTTCTCTTTTTCCGGGGGCCGAGGGAGAGGGGAGCTTCGGGGCTAAGTTCCGCAGAGATAAATTATGGACGGATGAGCAGAGACAGTAGAGTGGAGTGAGGATGCGCGCGAGCGTTTTTATTAAAATTTTTAATGCGATTTTCGGGATAGGCCGACGTTTAACGCCTCGGTGCACCTTTATATATATTATCGTAATACGTATACGCTCTATATTATAATATATATATTTAATGGAAGGTATTTTAGGAGTTGCGAGAGCGCCAGGCACGTTAAAAAGAACACGTCGCCGCGAAAGTTTCCGCATCATCTTTATTTAAAGCTCTATAGACGCGAGGGGGAGAATCCATAAATCGATATATACATTCATTGAAATAAAAAAAAACAACAAACATTCCGAGCAGTAAC
Source organism: Torymus sinensis (assembly GCA_030522985.1). Taxonomy (NCBI): domain Eukaryota; kingdom Metazoa; phylum Arthropoda; class Insecta; order Hymenoptera; family Torymidae; genus Torymus; species Torymus sinensis. Next base: position 842 of record JAPYZP010011619.1, read on the forward strand.
ATTGCGTTATCGCTCTTTAACGAAAAGGCGATACAACGATCAAATTCCAAACGAAAGTACACCATGTGCACCGCTCAACCATTATATTGTACACTTGCTCGCTTGCCAAATTCAAGGTTATAGATTGTCACGAGGAGCTTTTAGCCTGGACGCGCGTGCGGCACTCGAGCCACTGGCTGCGAAATCGCGCGTGTGCATGCGCCCCACGTACAAGAGCGCATCCCCGTCGAAAGGTAGCTCGTGCACGTCCCCTCGAGAGAGCTCTGAAGCAGCGTACCCCTTCGTTCCGCCTTTCCGCCCTCTTTTCTGCCTACCTTGCACAAGCGCCCGCTGTTTATTAGCCGCGGCAGCGGCGATGCCCTTTTTCTTTCGCGCGCGATACAGGCCCTCTCTTGGGGAGGCTTTCTTTCTCTAGTGGGAGTTGGGCTTTCGGACGTGGAGGCTTTGATCGGAATTAATTTTTTTTGGCTGAGGTGTGTTTTGATGCGATGGGAGAACAAAAATGTGGGCGAGATGGTTGATTTTTATTATTTTATCTTTTTTTGTGGATTGCCTGCGGTTGGAAGAAATTATTGCCATTTCGTGTACGGAATATTCTAATCCGATATGAAACTTTTTATACTGTCGAACTACTTGTAATAAGAACGTGAACTTTGTTTCGAACAGAACTATACACTTGCTATATGCAGTGTAGGTAAAACTTTTTGGTTAGCGGATAATGCTTCGATTCGGCTGATCTTATATACTAAAGGCGCGCTGTGTTCATTTTTGAAAATTATTTTATATTTTACATATTAATTAGACATATTTACTTGAACTTTAAACAAAATCTTGAGGCGAGTCTCAATTTTTATTTCCACTAACGATAGTGGACGAAATTCAGAAAAAAAATCCTCTAAAATCTCACCTTCACTTTCAAGGGTTAAACTTGGCTCGGGTAGCTCGATAGTATTTTCCTTATTAAACCCCATCACCGAGCGATAAATTCTTTCTTCTTAAAATTAAAAAAAAAATCGTTTTAATTGATTGGTAACTTTTTCAAGAATCTCACTAGCTCGACAAGTTGCGATAGCTTTTATACTGAAAACTTTTCGCTCGGATATTTCCAGCGAAAAGTTTTTGTTAAAAATTATAAATAGACTCAATCCCCGTGAACACATAATTAAATACGGCACGTATAAACGTATTAGCTGGGAAAGATTATATTTTTCGCTCGTTTTGCGAAAAGTCCGTCGTACTTTTTCAGCCCCTTTATATACTCTCTGCTTATGCCTGACACACCCACACACACATACCCGCCCTTTCAACTCTCAGCCTGTCCTTTTTGCGAAAAATAATGAAAAAACAGTTCGCGCTTGCTTTTTACCAGAGAAAAGAGGGATTATGGACTCGCGCCGTAAAGCTCACGTGGACGAGAAGGCGACTTTGTTTATTATAAACATTTACTTTAGCGCGTCTGACGTTTTAGTTTTTGTTAATCTATAACGGTTTACACGTAAAATAAGAAGAGCGCGGGTTTTCCAATGGCGCGGAATTTTTATGGACATTATGTAATAATAGCCGCGGTGTTGCTATTCTTTCAAGTTCAGATGTAAATTGGTATTACGGAAAATCTGCGATAAAAAAGCATCTAAATTTACATGATACTAGAAAAGCTTTGAGGTTGATAACCTGAACCGAAAACCATTTTCCATCTGCGTTTATATAAATACTAGTACAAAATTAGCATAACCCAATTTCTAATTAAAAATAACATATCGTATTCTCAATCAACACTACTCGCATACCTCGCCCTCCTCTCCACGTCCAAAACAACACTATCGACACACTTATACATATTTTTCATCGGCCATGACAAAGTCCCTGCGCTCCATCTTCATTCCGATGAACATATTCCGCGCCGAACCAATAGACCCGTGTACCCCGCGTGCGCACACGCGCGATTCATCATACTTATTAATAACAAAGGCCTCTCCCTCTCTCTCTCTCTCTTTCTCTCCCATACACATGCAAGCTCTCTCCCTCCCCGATATATAAAAAAAGAGCGTTTGGGTAATAGATGGAAGTCGACTCTGGCTTTTTTCGCCTCTCTCTCTCTCCCCCTCTGTCGAATGACAAACAGTTCGGTTGACGAGCGCTCGCTACATACACACTCGCACACGCGTTACTTTATGTCTCGCCACGCGCGGGAAGAGAGGAGACTCGCCTTGCTCTCGGATAATTAATTAACATTGAAGAGCCGGCCGAGTGGCTATGCGCCCGCGCTCGATAATTCACGTGTGTGTATGGGCAAGATCGCTCGCCGCGCTTGTACACGTGGGCGTATGTGTGCAATGCACACTGCGCCCCGGGAGCGAGCGTGTGATTGCCCGGCGACTCGTGGATCGTCCGCCGGCGTGTATGTATTATAACGTATACACACACGTGTGCTATGGGAACACCCACGAGCCCGATGCTGCTCTTTTCAATGCGCTTTTTACCCTCGGTTCTTTATTTTCGCGCTCTATTTTGTTATTTTAGCCGACGGGAGAACGTGTACTCTGCAAGTATATCCACCGCAGCATTGTTCCTTTTTGCGAAAGGACGGTGTACCTACTTGACCGTGTACTTGTCGATATAATGACGGCGCACGGTCGAGTGAGGCCGACGACGGCGGGGACGTCGCACGCCTCGTCGGCCAAAAATAAAGCGGCAACGTGGACGAAAGTGCGCCGAGCGAAGTTTATATCTAGAAGAGAGCGAGAGAGAGTTTGAAGTTTTCGAGATGCTCTGTTCCACTTTAGCACTCTTTGTCTTTACGAATCTTTTGCATCTCTCGCTGTCGGTTTATAATGCCCGCGCGAAACTTCAGCGACTTTTTACGATCCCCGGGGGCGAACTTTGCTGTTAGATGTTTCCGAAATTGAGAAAAGTCGCGCAGAATTCTTATACACTTTGGGCACATTCTTTCAGGAACCGTGATGTAAACGTTTATCGACGCGTGTATATATATACCGAAAGGAGTGAAAAGTTTCATAAAAAAAAACAAACAAAGAAGTTTTCTTTCCAGACTTTTCAGCGTATTTATACACTCGATCATTAATTTAAGTAGCGGATCAGGTGCCGAGTGGCAAGGAGAAAAAAGGCATTACTTTTACTCCTTCCTCAAACAAATCTTTCATTAATTATTGCCTATTTTCAGTGGCGCAGAGAGCGCGCAATTTATAACAGACCCAAGCTCTCTCGCCACTAAAATAGCGTGGGAGTCTATAGCTATACGCGCCCCGGGACGCTTTAGTAAATAACGAGCGCGCGCGGCGCTCGTAAGTTCATTAATTAATTTTTTTTTCTCCGCCTCGCGCCCGCGCAAGCTCAAAACAACGACATCTGGAGTCGACGTAAAAAACTCCTTGCTCCCTTTCTCTCAAGAATACGGACGTCGACCGCGAGGGAATTGACTTGCGCTTTAAAAATAGAGCGAGAGAAGAAAGCATCGCAGAACGAAAAGATCAAGGGTGCAGCGAATATACCTCAATAATAAGAAAACCGCTATCTACCCCACGCGGTATACATGCTCGTTTCCTCGCCTCCTCTTCGTTGTCCCTGGTGTGCATTAGCGGCGGCGACGGCCGAGCGATAGAAAACGCGGGACGTCGTTGACGCGTGCCGCGATGCTTATCGCTGGGATAGACAGTGCGTGTCTGTGTGTATAAAGTGAGGGGTGTGTCTGTGTGGATGGGTAGATATGTGCGTCCCTGCTGGGTCAATTAGTTCCTGAAGGAGCGAGTGGCGGTGGCTCTCGTATATGGTACCCTCATGGATCGAAATTCGATTAGTCCGTTTTTTTGATACGAGGTCGACGCGAGAGATGCGCGCTGCACGAGTATATTGATTGAGAGATGCGGCTTTGTGGAGGCTATTAATTTTCTTTGAGTGCGAGATAAGGGTGAACCCGTGTACGTACAAATTGATTTTCATAATTTAAGATGAATGTAGTGATACGTTTTATAAAAATACCGTAACATATGTAGAGTGCTATTTTCCAGCGCGGCTTCAAATAGTCTGTAATTTTGAAGAAAATATTTTGGTATGGATTATTAATGTTTTGTAAATATTCTTACCTATTATATATTGTTAAGACATTGCACTTTGCTTTTTGCCTTTTCCGATTGTTTGCACTTATTTTAAACATAGGATTTACGCCACTCTCATTCAGATTCCCACATGCAGAAAAATCAATACTACCCAAGCATTTTATTTGTACTATTAATCAAAATGAAAACATTACTATACATTTTAGAACAGCGCAGAAGGGCGACCGCTCGGCATAATGCGTTTCGCTAAGTAAGACAAACCCGAAGCCCGGGCGTCGTATCAGCGACCCGAATTTTACGGCCTCTTCAATTCTCGCACCCCCGCGCGCGCGCCGGCCCCATTCTTTTTAATACACTGCGAAATAAAAGACGAGGCGCGCATATAAAATTAACGAACGCGACAAAGATCCTCCCCGGAAAATAAAACTTCCAAGACCTCGTCGTCGCCCTTCTCGTCCTCCTGTACGGCGATAAATTAGGAATTGGATAACCGCGCCGACGCTGTACTCCTGTGGGACGCTCGTCACGCGATCCCGGAAAATTGCCGCGGGATTGGGTAACGCGCGCGGACGATAAGACGCCGCGGTAAGATCGATACGTACGCACAGTACTCACACATACACGCGTACATACACCGATAGCCAGGGATATATATTCGCTTTAAGTGATTTTGGGTTGTAGTATCGTATGGAGCTCTCGCAGATGCTTCCCTCGCGCGCGTGTTCTCGAACGCATGGGAAGGTATTAGGCGCGGTCGCGTGTGCACGAGACGCTGTATTACAGGATTACGGGGATGGATTTCTTATTTTTTTTTGCTCGGCTCGACGGCTCATTGTTTCGTCGTGTGTGCAAGATATTTGTACAGGAGTATGGAATGGAGTTTGCACAGGGGTTGTTTTTCTTACTCTTTCTGTCCGGCGAGTTTTTTTTTTAGAGATAGAGGCGATAGTCCTCGACGTTTGATTTGTATGCAAAAATACATGAATCTTTTCGCTTAAGTTTATATCCATGTTAAAAGTAAAATTGACAGCACTGTAGCGCTGAAAAAAGTAAAATTAAAAATCTCCTATCTGTATTTTTGTAAATGGGACGAGCATGAGCCAGCCTCAATTTTTTACCTGGGAAAGATTGAATAAACGGAACTATTTCATTATTCGGGTCTATCTAGGAATTCTATTGTAGAGCGTCACGTACAGAGGGAACACGGAAACCTATACTTTTGATGCATTGTCTCTCTTTTTTTTTGTTGTGTGTGCATTCGATACTATTTGTTTTAGACACAAACACAATATACTTTTACTACGAATGAAAAAATACCCTGGTTTTTGTTTGTTTAGCGGAATTTAATCTTCTGATATTTTGAGAGAAATCAAAATAAAATATAAGTAATCCAAATGAAAGCAAATTTAAAAAGTTATACACTGGCTTTGAAGCTCAATTTTTTGATACACAATTTTATATATGAACATTATCCCATGTTTACAACCCTATCAAGTAAAACAAATTTCCTGATATCATTAGTCCCCCAAAATTCCGCACCTTTATAACCAGCCATTCACCGTCGAACTTCCCAACGCAGCCTTATCACACCTAAATCACTAGCCTCCATCCTCTTACTCTCCCTCCTCTCTCTCAGCTCCAATACCTTCCTTATACTCCTCCTGGTAGAGCCCGCAGTAAACACGGGCCGAAACTACCTTCGAACGACACAGTCATCCAACCCCCGGCGGCATCTTAGCCGTGACGCGCTAAACGCGGCTTGAAAAATTAAGTGCCTCCTCGCGAAATAAGTGATGCGAGCAGCGCTAATAAAGTACACGCGCGGTTAACGCCCTGCACGCGCGCACACGCGAAATTTCGCCCAGGTGCGCATATAGCGTAGTAGTGAGGGCGAAAGTGCCGGGAGATAACGCGGCGGCGAGCGCGCGGAGGGCGAAGCGCGCCATTAGTTTACGGTCCCCAAGGGCCGAAGAGGGTCGTCCCTATATATATCTATGTGTGTGTGTGGAAGCGCCAGGGGACGCCGGTAGTGTGTATATATATATGCTACTGCTCCCTGCCCGTCGAAAGTTATAATTGCTATATGTAGCGTGCGCGCGGCTTTTTATGGCGGGGGAGGCGTTTTTTATTAGGCCGCGAGGAGAAGGTAGGTGAGATATGTGCGAGAGGGAGAGATCGTGTTTCGAGGAGGCTGCGTCCGAGGTATATCTGTGCGCGCGCGGATTGGTATTATTCTGCCGGGAGCTGCGGAGTGATTGAATTATCGGGCTTGATTTGTGCGCTACTGTGCGGTTCGCTCGGATTTTATACGCGCGCTTGGAAGTTTGTTGAACGGAAATTAGCGTATTTCGCGGTAAACGCGGGAAGATATCGCGTTACGCCAACTGAATTTTGCATTCTAACTTTGTTGGACTTTTAAGTTATCGCTTATAAATACTGATTAAAATCTCCATATCTTTGCATACGTTAAATTACATATTCCGGAAACGTGCACGCGCGGAGCGCGTTGAGCGGTAGTCGAGTGAGCCAAGTGCGGGTAACCTGTAATAATGTACTTTTAAGAACTACCTACTTTAAGTAGCATCTGCAGTTAGTAAATAAATTATCTGACTTTCATGCTAATTTTCTCGTTATTTCCGCTAATCCAGACGATGTTAAATACTTATTAAAATAATCGTTGTACAGACGGAGAGTTCAAATCTGTTTCACGGTAAAAAGCTTTATTCCTTTCTAAAACAAAAATTTTCTATATTTGTTTGCCTTAAAGTTAGCATTTACTGATAAGAATTTTTCCATCGGTCTTACAGTCTTATACATTCAATTAATTAATGGCAATCAGATTGCCCTTGTTTATAATCACCCCCGCAGAATCTGAAATAAAAAACTTATTTAAAACCTGAAATTGAATTTATAAGACTTGAAGACCGATCAAAAAATTCTTATTAGTAAATAGTATACTACAGTCGACATAAGTAATAATTTTCACTTAAAGTTAGCAGTTTTAAAAAAAGAATATTCTTTAAACTATCTCAAAAATGTTATACTTCAAACTTCCAAAACTCATAATCTTCTTCAACTTCACTCACACGTCCCCCTGTGCCCACTAAACTCCCCAAAACTAATTTCACACATAATTATTAATCAGCCGTTTAATCTTTACGTTCAAAAACTTGGAAAATCCGATCATTTCTCTCTCCACTTGTCTCGTTCCGCCCAGGTGAACACGCGCAATTTCCTCCAGCTCCGCTTTCCCCCTCCTAATCGCCGCATTGAGGTTTATCCCCCCGAATCTGCGGCTGCGAAGACCCATACGCGAGTTCTTTTACGACGGCGTCGTCGTTATGGCTTTTCCTTTTTTTTTTATTACTCGCTTCGCAGGCAACCGCGCGTGATGTAGAGACACACACACACACATGAAAAAGAGAGTCTATTCCCTCTCAGTGGTGCTCCTCATCTCGCGCGAGAACCGCATCAGCATTCGCATCGGCAGATTTCCGGCCGCGGGCGGGCCCCTTTTTTGCTGCCTCAATCGGCCGTATCCGCGCGCCAGCTGTGAAAAAATCCCCGCTCGCTATGCAGAGCCAGAGAGCGTGCATTGATTTTCATGCAGCAGTGGCAGAAAGTCTCTCGTGAAATATCGCGGCATGTAATCGTGGCATACTGCACAGGCGCGGCCGTGTTTATCCTTCGCAATAAAGTGCCGCGACTTTAATTATGAGTTTCTTGCTTTTTCTCGCGATTCGCGCGCGCGCCTTTATTGTTGAAACTTGGCAGAGGAAGCGTATATATGATGAGGAGGTAGACGCGCGTACTATACAAGCGAGCTCTCGCTTATTAGTCCCCTCTAATATTTAATTCCTCCCAGTTTCCTCTCCCTCTCTCTCTGTCGCGAGCGCGAAACTTCCGTCGGCAATGGGACGGCTTATCGCGTTTGCAAGTTTCTGCCGCGCTTTGAAAAAGTCCGCGTCTCCTCGTCGTCCGCCGTTTCTTTTTACGACGGGCCGAGGGGACGACGCCGAGAAAGGGACTCAAGCTCTGCTATCGGCGCCGACGAAACTACTTCGGCGTTCCGTAATTTAGTATGCAAGGAAAATTTTCCAATATCGCAGGAAGAGTGAGAGAGAAAGAGAGAGAGGGAAGGAGGGAAGGAGTAACAACCACGGAAATGAAAAACTTGGAGTCGCACTTTCAACTTTACTTGTACGTCAGAGACTCTAATGAATAGGCGATGATGTATACGGGTAGCAACGTTTATTGTACAGATCTTTTTTATCAAGAAGGATTCAAAGCTATGTGATAATTTTGAAGCCTTTGCAGCCAAAGTTTCCAGTAAAAATGTAACGAGTCTGCGCTTACTTCGTGAACTTTTGCCGGCTCTCCGTTCGTATAAGCGACTACAATCATTCCTTTTTTTATCTGAAATATGAAAAAAATTTTATTCTAACTTTAATTTATTCTTTATAAAATTTATAATTAAAGTTTTAAACTTTAAAAGTGAATGATATTCAAAAATAAATTTTCCAGCGAATCAGTTTTAGCACGCATAAAAATATCAAGCTGAATTCTGTTAAAAATATAATTTAGCTTGAAATTAAAGTATTACCTGGAATGGATATTTTGAATCAGAATTTAATGCTCCAATATAGGAGGCTAACTGAAGCGGAGCATCGTACGTTGAGCCAATAGTATCCTTTGCTTTGTCTGATTTTTTCCAATCGATTAAACATAAATCACCCCTAAAAATGTATTAATAATATTCTGATTAGTATAAAATTATTCACTAAAAATAGAAACTAAGATGTATATGAGACTTGGAGGACATCTACTGTGTAGTATATCAACTAAACTATTCAAAGCGGGAGTCGATAAGTTGAATTCCAACATTACCTATGAACAGCAACACAGTCCACTATTCCTCTGTATAGAAGTCTAGAGTGAATAACATGTGATTCGAGTGCTCGCACACTTTCAATATTTTTAAGTACTCCATCAAGACTGAAGAATGATTGCTTAACTCTATTAGGAACTTCATAAGGTTTGTCATTGAAATGATTCATAATTGTCGAATGTAGTACCTTTCCATCATTTAATAATTCTGTAATAAAGCAGTCAATAAATAATTTATGTAAATACAATAAATTAAATCCAAACAAAAACTAAATACCAGCTTGATAAATTTCGAAACCTCTTAAACCCAATTGTTCTATCATTCTCATTTTCCATCGCTCAAGCACAGCTTTCGCTTCCTCTGTCATTGTTGCTGTTAAAATTTTTGAAACACTTGGAAATTTTAAACAAAGTTTGTCATCCATTGGCGAAACTGACATAATTTTAGATTCATTGAGCCACTTGTCATCAATACATTTATCACTTTCAAATATTGGAAAATCCAATAAATGGTTCACCATGGGTTTTGGTAATAAAGGATCTTTTTTTTTAGGATTTTTTGGGATTATATTTTTTACTTTTGGAACTATAGGAAACACTTTTATACTAGAGTTACTTAAGTCACTTTCTTCACTCTTAGGCAGTTTCATATCACAGTCGGTTGTTGTCTTATCTATATTTGTTTCAACACTATTATCTTTTCCTTCCGAGACCAGCTCATCCTTTTTTATTTTGACAATTGTTAATCTTGATGAAGACTCTAAAGCCCATGCTAATTCAGAATGTATGTTCGATGGGGTAACTTTTGGAAGAACTCCTTTATTCTCCAATTTTATACGTTTTACCTTTTGCCTTTTCGTTTCAACGAGGCTGCCGAATAGCGATTTCTCTTCTTTCTTTAAATTAAAAAGCTTCTCACCCTTTACCGTTCTTTTAGCACTTGCAGTTCGAGTTTGAAGAAGCAAGCACATTCTGTGTTCAAATGTGCGCGCCAAAAGCGCGGTACCGTGCGCATTTAGCCACAACATAACCTCCACGTATAAGATAAAATTAATAATGTAAGCCAATAATTGTTAGAAGTTCATTAGTGTAATACGAAGAAACTTACTGGATATTTCATTTATAGCAGGATTTCTTCAAGTACCCCATCGAATTCCGTTGACCATGTTGACCAAACAAAGCCAACTCGAAATTACAAAAAAGAATATACTTTCTCCGCACTGTCCATCATCTTTTGAGTTTCTAATTATTTTAAATTACGTAACAGTTGTATGCAAAATATATGTATTTACTTTTATAAAAATATAATCAACTTATTTGTAATGGAAGAACAGTGGACGATGGCAGTCTCCGATGCACCGGAGACCGAGCACGATGACCTCCTAAGGTCCCGCGGTTTTTGTTGTCATACTTAAAAAGTGGACTTGTTGCGCCATCTGTTGAAATTTTTATGAAGTTTTTACTCATATGATATAATGACATAATGTGA
>JAPYZP010011626.1:0-12309 GCA_030522985.1 Torymus sinensis
TAACTACATTAATTGATAATTGAATAAGAGTCGTTTAAAAGTTTTTTTTTAAACTGAATGTCAAAAGAATAATAGAGTTATTTAATCTACTTTAAATAAGAAAAGATGCATTTATATTCACAAATATAAAAGCATTAACACAGTAAATGAAAACATAAAATAAGAATAAAAAGTACTACCACCGTAGCTGCCAACTCTTGCCTATGCGGCTCCCCACTCTTTTTGTAACATGTACCTTCTTGAGTATAAATTTATATAGTGGCATCGTTTTAAGCTAACTCATTTTACGTTTGGCATCCGCGAGTCTATACTATCAGCTCAATAAGTTATATATTCGATCTAATCGCTCGAAATACGAGCAAAGCTCACGCCTCGATGCATGCACGTGTGTATGTATGTACTTACTTACGTCAATCTATGCAACGGGGCCGGCACTACCACCCGTTTGTATACAAGCTTGTGACTGAATTTATGCCTGTGTGCGTACGGATAAGTCAAGGAGTGCATCTATATAAGTGTAGGCATTCTTGGAATAACGCGCCACGCTCGTGTGCGCTACGCACCTGGATTTACGTTAATGAATACACGTCTGTACTAACAAGGAGTCATTCCAGTCTCTAATAAACTGATTTCGCTGAGTTTATAGGAGGCGTTTTCTCGATTCCAAAAACGAATGCCAGTACTCTTCAGTTTAAATGAGTGATTGTCTGATGAAAATGCCTGTAGGTTCATTTTATTGTATAGCTTTGTGAATATTTGCACTAGATTAATTTTTAAAATAACAAATGAAAATAGATGGTATGACCTTTCTTTTGCTTTTTTCCGCGAATCAAAACGTTGATTTGGCTCAAAGTTATAGATACAAACAAGGATAAATTGACTTATTATATGTATAATAAGTCAATTGGATCATCAATGGATAATTGACTTATTATATGTATAATAAGTTAATTGGATCATCAATGGATAATTGACTTATTATATAAGTTATAGATACAAACAAGGATAAATTGACTTATTATATGACTTGATAATTATTACAATACAATAACATTATATCTTAATAAAGTAAATTACAGGTCTTATCATATACTATCATTAACTTTTTGAGAATTAATCTTGTGCAAACATTCACAAAGTCTCAACCAAATGAAATTATAGCCACTTTTATTAGAAAATCGCTCAATTGAAATATCAGCTAATATTATCTTTGGAAAAAGGGCGGGTAGGATGGAACCGAGGGTATTAACTGGAATTGATTTTTGGGCACAAGCGCCTCTCAAAGCCATAGCAAATCTGTTCCCCGCAGACATGGAATCACTCTTGGAAAGTTTAATTTTTTTCCGCATAATCGCAGATTTATGAAATGCAGAGGATTCGATATGGCAAGTTAACGCGTATTACAGAGTCCAACGAGTTGGATTACAATTTACAGAAGGATAATCGTCAAATATTAGTTTAGTTAAAATAAATACTAGGGTAGTAAACAGTCGTTTTAATAGAACAAATTCTATGAACCCAGAAATTGTTACTTTCTATATGATTATATTATTAATATTAAATACGTAAAGTAAATTATAACTTCAAAAGGCCTTTCAACTATATTTGTGATCTGCTTTTTTATAAAGAAATATTCGAAAAAACATTTTATTAACGTAGCTATTATTATTTGAGAATATTAGGCATGGTTTTTTTTAATATCCATTGAATTAAATGATTTTATTGCAACTGTTTATTATTTTCTCAGATAGACTTCGTCATAAAAAAGAAAAAGTTGTGTGTGTGTGTGATGCAGTAACTATGGCGCCAATTTTATACGAACAAGGCTAACAATTTTTCTTTTTTATATTTCAAAGCTAAGATTCTGAAACAGACTGGCTATTAAAAATATCTACCTAATTAATAGACACAAGTGTATCGTTTTTTTTAATCAATTTCTCATTCAATCAAAGTCTTCACATTAAAATTTCATAGTAATGAGCATGTTTCAAAACTTACACTACCAAGAGATAATTTACCGAGATAATAAACAAAATTTAGTAGTTGTTCCACTATATATAGCTGTATTAATAGAATATAGGCCAAAATCGTTATTTTGCTATGTGACTATCTTTTTTACTCATCGCCATAACAAATCGCTTGTTACTAGATTTTTAATGACTTCGTCGATTAGATATTGTAACTAGCATTAAAATGCCGAATGAATAGGTAGTACTTACTAAGTGGAAATTATTTTGGCGATCAATAAATGTGAAAAATTGGTTGAAAAAAACGTTACACTTATGGTAAAAAAGTACAGCTCATTTTATTATCCAAAAAATTATTTCAATTTCTACCAGGCAGTATAAACTTATCTATATTTAAAAAAAAATTATCTTTATTCATTCCTTATATTGATCAAAGTAAATTTGCTCTCTGCTAATTTTTTAAAATAAATGTCTACTATTCTAATTATCGATTTTTACATAAATAACTTTTATTTATCAGGTGAAAGGATTTTGATACTTCACTTGGTGACAATTTAAAAAAGCTGTTATCTCTTAGAGCGGTTTTATTTCATAAAATATTTTCATATCTAATTATTAAGAAGTACAATATATAGTATTTAAATGACGTATAGAATTAATTGTATTTGATTATATCTATTTTCCTTGATTTTTAGAATTTCTTATAGATAAATTACAGTGGAGCTGTTGACTAAGCTGCTAGATAGCTCTTGAATAAGAGCTAGTTGACCGAAAAACAATAAAAGGCTAAGCAAACAAAATAGCCCTTCTCTACCTCAAATTCAACGTATTCACCATATTGAAACCGGATGATTACAAAAGCATAGGCAAGAAAGAAAAATAAAGTCGATGTCGTCGCACGAAATCGAAATTGAACTTGAGAATGTTATAGGTATCTTAAATGAAATCGGAAAAGCAATTCTAAAAGCTGAACACTCAGCATAGAGTAAGTGTTTTGCTAATATTTTCCTACATAAATATGCTACCTATGTAATATAAATATAGGTTTTAAATTAAATGACCAAATTTGTTTTATTAGATATAAAATTAAGATTCTTTGTAGATTTTTTATTAATGGTGATGAAATCTTTAGTTGAAAATTTAAATGCATTATATTGAAAATAAGTTTATACGAAACATCCTTATTTCATACGTAATATTATTATAAACGATTTTATTGAATATTTCTACGAAGTAAATTGACAAAATCTGAAAAGTTATTTAAGTTTATTAACCAATATTAACTTATTATAGACTACAAGATCACATGGAAATTAGGTGAAACAATATATTATAAAAATAAAAACTGCAAAATACTTAGAACGTACATGAACGTAACATAAAATGCAATCTTCACATGCTTAATAGGTAATAATAAATAGAATACAAGAAAAATACAGGCACAAAAGCTACGCCATTCAGCTACGACACTTTAATTAATATACTGAAAACCAAAAGGAATTAGCTTTTTTCCATGGCGGTATGGCCGCCAGAGGTGGTTATACCAGTGAGGGCGATGCCGGCGACGCTTGTATTGTAAGCGTTGTTCTGATCAGGTGTTATGCGCCTTATCATCGGCAGTCGATGCAGCACAGCTATGAACCCGTTGCGAAAGCGCTGATTCATCCAGCAGTAGATGACCGGGTTGTAGCACGAGTGCGACATTGCAAGCCAATGAAACCCGGCCCAGAGGTACGGCAGCCCAAGCCAACTGTTCAGCCGCTCGCCGTGATCCATTACCACCTGCAAACAGCGAGCGAATCGATTGTGTTCTGTGCCTTCACGTCAACTTCGTTTGTTTTCACGGTATAGGACAGGGAGATAGAGAGGGAGGGAGAGAGAGAGAGAGAGAGAGACAGAGAGAAAGGGAGGGTTGACTCTCGTTAAACAGCCTGCGGGGAATGAGTTATCTTTTGCTGCATTACGAGACGTAACAGCTCTTTGCCAGCCACTGGGGTGCAAACCTTGTCTTAACGAGCTTCGGTTTTGTAAATTTAAAGCGCACGCTCTGTCTTGCAGTTTTGCTGCATGCCGTGATAATTTTGTAACTGTAGATTTAACGGGACCATAAAATACGCAACACGAGTAGGCGGGATAGCGTTAAATTAAAAGATCGTGAAAATAATTCTTCTGGTTTTCATTAAGGTAATAAAGTTTGTTATAAGAGGATTATACCAATTTTAAATAACATTTTCAGGACGAACGAAGTAAAGTGCTTGTTAAAAAGAAAACATTGGACAGTGGGCGTCCTCGTTAAAAATGATCTGGGATTTATTAAACAAATCTTTAATCTGTTTATACTACCATAAATATTTTTTATTTCCTTTAGACTTATGCGACCCTAAATGAAATTTTAGATGAGAAATGGAATTCGTATCAATGCGATAAATCTTACGAAGCGTATAGCAATTTTTCTTTGGATGTCCGGGGACTAGCATGGCATAAGCTTCATAAGTATGTGCACGGGAAATATTTGAAAGGGAAATTATCTGTTTTCTGTATTTATGATTGAATGCAATAATATCGAAAAATTTATCGCCATATGATACTGACGCATTCTCATAAATCCCGAGAAAATCTCTAGACTCAAAACTCATACAACGAATAATAAACAGATATTTTTAACTAGTATATTATAAAATGATAATTATTTTTAAATTATTTTTATTATCGCTATTACTTATCTATTAGCAAAACTTACTTATCTACTAGCCAACTAATGGTAACGACATCGTCACCGACGAAAGTATACTTATTATTTTATTGACAAATGATATAGTGGATACCCGGGACATTAGACAGTCATTAGGAATTAAAGAGGATCCTTGTAACTTGTATTTTTGTGTAGATTATAGTAGAATACGAAATTTGAGACCGAAAAAAAGTGGAAGAGTAGGAAAAGTTAGCGAAAACTAATGTCTTACCATACCTGTCTGTTTTCACTGATATATTTATGAGAGAATTCCGAGGTAGGATTTAAATAATATTTTTCTTATTCTCTACATCCCGGTTAAACTATTGAATTACTTTATATTTCTATCAATATTACGGGTTTTGCTCTAAACAGTGTGGCTATCCTTCGATTGATTTGGACAGTATAAGTCGTTAGAGTATACCTACTACCGAAATACTACTCGAAATAGCTGTGCAAAAAATAAATTAACGTAATTTACTGAAAAACATGCTTGTCAGCAAAGTTCTCGAATTATTTTGCATATAACACGTGTACAAAATGACGGTAATAAATTGTCGATCTACACCATGACGTCAGAAGCAAGGGTCGGTCTTGTATATTCAGTATGCAGATCAACGAGATTCTTCGCGCTGTTGGCGGCAGCTTAGATTTAGGAGAAATCGTTACGTTTTAGAATGCAGTGCGCGTCTGCTACTATTCAAAAGTTCGTCAAGCGTTAAAAACCGATGATCGCGTAAACTTTGCGTATATACTAAACATAATAAGATTGTAAATCAAGCGTATGTGATTTATCATTTCCGATGGCGTCTAGAAAGTGACTAAAACTTATCGAATATGGATTTTGAAAGAAAGAATTGTCTTTAAGTCATTTTAGAAAAAATTTAACGATTAAAGTCATATTGAATATTTAAGTCGGATTTAAAAAAAAAAAAATAGATTTAAAAGTTTTTTATTAAATTGTGATTGAAAATTTGAAACTATGAAGTAAACACTACATCAGTACAATTATAAGTACACGTAGCTTTGACTTTCATGAATAACGTAACTTTAATGAATAAAATCTCATGAATCGTAAAAAGAAAACAAAATACTTATTACGTATTCAATTGTATGCTAGACATAAGTATATCCTCATTGGAATGCACTATGACGTGATACACATTTCTCCCTTTTACCATGATATGTTGTCGGAGATCTGCCTGTCTTCCTGTCGAATCCATTAAACAATATCGAGGGCGAAATTACACACGATTTCAATATCATTTTATTTTTGAAATTTGAACATTTATCTTAAGTTTCTTAAAATGATGTCTCGATGATAAATGTTAAATTATTCACATCATTATAATATTAACATATAATATATTAAATTTTTTAGTAAAATATATTCCATTCTATTAAAATATATACTCTATTTATAACAACTTTTCAGATTTTCCTAATTACAACAGAATTAATGTTTAGTTACATAAAAGTTTTAACAATATTCAGATAATCGGTTACAAATAATAATTCTTAATATGATTGAAGTAGAGTAAAACAATACGATTCCTTGGTCTCTTATACTTTTATAGTAATCTGCTTCTCTCAAGGCCCATTATACGTCGAGCTTTGAAATCTGATAAAAGGGCCGCTATTAAGCAGTTGATTTTCATTGATGGAGCTTCAACTGAGTTCTACTGACTAAGTAATAAAAATTCTAGCGGGGATAGGCATAATCAGCACTTTAAGTGTAATGTGCTACTTGGCATGCATAACTGGAAGCTTTAAAGCTTCACTTCGAGTAAGTAATGTGAATACGTATTTATACCTTTTATTAAATTCATGCAGAAAATGTAGGCGTCTTTATAGTACTTATATGAGATAAACTCTTGTCAAAAATGTTGTAGACATAATACAAATATAATACATAATTCATAATTCTTAGTTAATAAAAAATGGAATGGAAGTTATCAAAAATTATAATTATACAAATAGGTTTAAAATTTTTAATTTATGTTTAAAACGAATTTCTAAACATTTTAAAGAATTTTAATAAGATTCAAATTTATATTAAATTTATATTAGCCTAAGATAAGAAATTACCAACAATATTTTTTTGAGACTACTTTTACTACTAGAACAAAAGTTGTAACAGTTTCACTACTTTAGTTTATACCTAAAAGTTTTACACGATGATGTAAATTTTCTGTTTTGAGAACACGAATAAAAGCGCTACATTCAATTCGAGTTTTATCGCCTTGATTCTTTTGTAAATGAATTGTCATTAAAAGAAAATCTTTTAGAAAGTACTAAAGCCAAATTCTAATAAAATTGAGATATAGTATAAGCAACGTTTATATCTATTGGATGACTGGCAGTAAAGTTTGAAGTATTGAAAAGTTTTGCCTTGTCATAAACAGATTAATCAATTGCCTGACTTTCATCAAGTAAATGGAAAAATCAAGTAAGTTTGTGAACTAGACTACTTCTAAGAAAATAAAATTTTCAATATCAAATAATTTTTATAGAAAATAAATGTTATTTACTATAAAATTTTAATTTATAGTTAATATATACAACAATAAAGTACATTTTTTTAATAATTTATCTTAAGCTAAATTAATATTTAATTTTAATTATTATAATGTGCATCAATAACATAAATAACGTCATGATATCATTTTAAAGTTTTTTTATAACAATAATAAAAAGAAACGTTGTAATAATTAATAAGGACGTATCATACTTTAAAATGTTTTGAAGTTTATTCCTATATATGTATTAAGGATTGTTACAACTCAAAATAATGTAAAAAATTAAGGTGGCCGTATCGTGAAAAACTTTAACGTCTTATTATTAGAATACTTGAAAAAAAAACTAATCCACCTTTTTATCAGGAGTCTTCCAAGGATTATTACCTGTTTTTATATTTTAACTTTAACTTATAACATCAAAAGCTCTGACCGAAAATGCTATGGGTCGTACCACTGGGTAACTCTACTCGTTAGTTTAATTTTATTAATAATACACCTTTATAGTCGTTACATTAGTGTTTTTGGAGAAAATTGAAAAATCGAAAGCTACTAATTGAAATTATGAAGTACACCACGAAGAAAAATATTATAGGAAAAATTATCATATCTGATTGTCAATGTGGAATAGACTCGAGTTATCCTAAAACATTGCTAGAATGGTAAAAATTGCGATTAATTTATGGTAATTTTTCCTATATCATAAAAATTGCGATTAATTTATGGCAATTTTTCCTATATCATAAAAATTAATGTAAATTTATGGTAATTTTTACCATAAACTATGGCAATTTTGTTGATGATTTCATTCTGTCTCACTTTTACAATCAGACATCGAAATTTTTATTACGAAATTTTTCTTCGTATATTACCATTGATAAATCCGAACAACTGCGAGTACTAAAAAATGTAAGACTTCTATTACAATATTTACACAACTTTTTCTAAATATATAGAGCGATCTATTCAGATCTCAAAATTTAGAATTTGATATTTTTGCTAAACATATTTCATGATTTACAGCTGTATTTAACGACCAAAAATTAATGTTGGGTTGGGATACGCCGTAAATAACGATTATAAATTGACAGTTACTGCAACGATGTATACTTTGTAAGCAGCTTGTATTACAGCGATAAAAGATGAATATTGGAGTATAGTGATGCTAGGATATAAAGAAAATAAAACATAATCATAACATAACATAAAATGGATTTTAATTTTACCGCAAAGCCATTAATACCTTTGAACGTACTATTATTTGTTCTATTTCAAGCAATATTATTCATTTTAATTTGAGTATCTTGATATGTAGCATCAATAAACTCTTTAACTTGAAACTTCGAACATTGATGATATTTCATATTTAAATGCATTAAATAAATATATTGAAAACATTTATTTTATCTCACAATTATTTTTTTTCCCATTAATATTGAAATTATTAAATCTGTTTGAACTTTTTGATTCTTTCATCACTATACTAACTTCATAACGACGGAATAATTTCAATAAAAATGACTTGAGGCAGTAACCTTAAATCAATTTTCGTCGTAAAACTTCTGTAGAAGGCCTTTTGTAAGTACTTTAGTTTTATATAATTCATGCTAATACAAGTTCAACACATCTTAAATATCAGCAAGATTTATCCAGTATATTTTGTCTATAAAGTGATCCTTTGAAAAATTGAGTTGATACGGTTTGAATATCAAGTAGCGCTCTAGAATATTTCAAAAATAAAAATAAAGATTTGTGAATTAATTAAAATACAGTTATGTTTTCGATTTGCATTCTAAATTTCATTAATACAAATGAATTCATTCATTGAGTAATTGTCGACCAACGGATAAACATATACATAATAACCAACTTAAAGAATAATATATTATAAAAATTATTCGAAATAGAATGTTTCGGTCCTAGGCCGTTGCATTTACGGACCGAAGATGCACAATCCACCCGGTCTGTACAATGCAACGACCGTAGAGCGAACATTTCTTTTTTGAGTTAGTGTCCGTAAAGTAGTTATGTAGTTTATGGCATGTTTTGAGGCTGTCAAGTTGTATATTAATTTACGGATGCGTGTCCATAAAGTACATACTTTACGGGCACGTATGAGGAAATAGTACATTACACAACTACTAATGCGTTATGTTGCATTTACTATTTTTTATAACTGAGTGAGGGGCTATTTAGTATGAGAAATGTCTGAGAAATCAGCTAACCCTACCATTCGTAATCAGTTCGAAATGACAGTGAAATCACTAATTTATTGTTTGATTGAATACATGTGCATAATATCATACATGAATTTATTAAAATCATTTGAAATCGCTGCAACCAATCGAGATCCAAATAAATCAAACACCAAAAGAAATATAGGCGGTGTAAAAAGAGAAAATTTATTCTTGCTACCCAAAAAGAGTAATTCAAGAAAAAATCCGTGGGGAACGGATATATTTAAATTTTGGGATATGTTTTAGCATTTCATTCAGTCCTGATAGATCCTCTGTAGAGTATCAAATATATATAATAAAAACAAAAACGAACTTCCCTTAGCTTTTCTTAGGATTAAATAATAGTATAATTAATAACTTTATTGGAAAATGGTATTATTTAACTTTGATAAAAGCAAATGAAAAAGTTCGCGTGTTCTATACCCGCTTTTTTAAAATTATTATCCGGTGTATTTGATATTTCAATAAGTGATTTTATGTAAAGTAAATGAAGAAGTTCACAGTTTAAACTTTGATCTTGTATGTTTGATATTTGAATAACTTCGTTCATAATTCATATTCATATTTTTTTCCTATCTTAAAAAAATGATGGATTTGTTATGATATCAATTTATTCGCGATTTGGTTGGTGGGGGTGATGGGTTGCTAGGTTACAAAAACAAAAGCGGCGCAGAGCTTTGTTAAAATAACGGCGTGCAAAGCGCGCTTAGAGATGACTAGTATTACAACAAAAAAATATCAATTTTTCTACTTTTATACGGTGTATTTTATAATAGTACGTAATATTCATTTCGCTATAACCCAATGTAAATAATAAAAACATGTTTACATGGAATAATATCTTACGAAGTGATTGTAAATATTTGTGCAAAAAATTATTAATAATTCTTTCTGTATCAAGGGCGTCAATTCTACGCTCGTGATGCAAATAATATTTTCTGATGCAGTATATTCAAGCGTCCACGCAAAAAAGGGAGTTAATACACTGACTTCCGACAGCACATGAGTCAATTATTTAAAAAAGCCTTAACAATACCCGGGAGACACAAATTCCATGCAAAAAAGGGAGTTGCGCTGTCATGCGATAGTACATATGATAGACGTGCAATATACACGCATTATTTAAAGTGTGCGCAACTACGTAACTGTCTCTTTTTGTGGGGATCTCGCATCCCCCAGCTATTTGGGTTTAAGAATTTTAGAAATAATTGATTCCCTTACTGTCAGAAGTCATCGTAACTCCCTTTTTTGCACGGACCTTGCCCCCCCCCCCCTCCTTCTCGCTATATGAGTATCATATTAGACTTTTTTAAATAATCAACTCGCTTACTACATCGCACGTCTACGTGCATTTCTCTTCTATGTGCGGCTAGCTACTTTTGTTTTATAAATACTGTTTTTTGGCTGACAGAAATAAATTTTCTACTTTGAGACTGTATAAGTTTTCAGTTTTACTCTTTTGCGAAAACATAAAATCAGTTAATTATTCTTTATTAGGTGGCAAGGTTAAACTACTCTTACAATTCGGGTGGCGAGGTATAAATGTTCTACTTTTACAAACCTAAAATCTTAAGGTTTATCGTTTTCGAAAAGATTAAAATGTATTTTTAACTCTTTCCAGTTGACAACATTATATTTTATTTATAAAAGAGTAAAGTTCGCCAGTTATTCTTCATAAAGACTATAATAATGATATTTTACCATTTTATAGAAAAGTAAAGTTCTAGTTTTCTACATTTTTGTGTCAATTTTTACTTTTTAGGTTCAGACTGTATGGGCCCTGAACTGAGAGTTGGAAATTCATGGTTGATTTCATCCTGATATCAGAATCAGTGGAAATTATTCGAATTCTTCGAAATCATTACCATGCTTAAAAAGATTACAACAATTTTTTTTAAATAATTCAACTTTCCAATCTCTGAAATCATTGCTAGATATGCCCGTCTAACGTACGTACAGTACCAGTTTTTTTTTCACCAGTGCGTAAACACTGTACGCACTAGAAATACATTCTTTTCTCAGTGTTACATACTTTTGATTAACTCGTTGTACCCATATCATAATTTAAAATATTGAATAAATCTTGTAGAACCTGGGAAAATAAAATGATGATCCTATACGTATAAATTGCCGAAGATGTATTTTCTCTCTTCTTTTTTTCGCGGCGTACTCACATCAGTCGGGCGTCGTGAATAGAGTTACTTATGTAGCTTGGTGGCGCATGACTTGCAGTTCGTATTCGGCGCACACTTAATCTAAATGATAATTCATTGGCGGCGACCCCGTAAGGGCCGATTTCTAGTCCGGTTAACGAAGAGAACCTTCCTGCCGTCCTATATAGATACGCGCGAGCGTGAGCGCGATACATTTATTTATTGCCATCGGAAATTTTATCGCGGTAATTAGTTGCGCCGACGCGTTCCCGCGATCGTAAATGAGAGAGAGCATGTATGTACCTATGTGTGTGTGTGTGTGCGTGTATAAGAGAGGGGGGGGTTCTAGTGCAGATATTGCAGCATGCTCGCTTTGACGTAATTCCTCACGGTAGTTTTTGATGAATCGCCCGAGAGGAGGATTTAATCGCACAGCCGCGCTATAGTGCCTATTTATGTGCCCTTTGCCTTGTTACGTGATGTCACTTGCTGATACTGTACAATTTTGCGATAGAAAAGTCTTGGTGGTGTACGAGCACGTAACGGCGATATATATTGGGCTCGCTTGGCAAGAATGTATATTGTCAATAATAATTATGTCTTATCATTTTTTATAGCACTGTGTGACCTAAGCCCGCGCTTAGGTCACGCCTATCCGTGACCTAAGTAGTACTTTTTTGCACCGTGTTTATCACACTCGCTGCG
>JAPYZP010011630.1:0-10129 GCA_030522985.1 Torymus sinensis
CAGTTTCGCCTAATCACCTCCCGGCTCCCAACGCTCCCGTGCACTCAAGCGAGCGAGACACAGTCGCCGTCATATGGTATCATAGGAGAGAGTTGTGCGGCTTGGTGCCGATAAGTACCTCTACTAGGAAGAAAGAGGAGATTCGAGAGTGCGCAGTGTGAAAAAATTCGCCAGTCAGTACCTTAAATTCGCAACAATCGCAACGCTCTTCTGGGCCCTTTCTACATATATATGTGTGTTCTGTCTGTTCTAAACAACTTTTCTCTATGTCTGTCTCTGTCTTACATAAACGGAACAGGTCAATCTGTCCTTGTCAGGAACACACACCTTGTCAGGAACACACATGCGCACAGAACACACATATATGTAGAAAGGGCCCTGCCCCTGCGCGCGAGCAAGCGCGTGAGCGGGTGTATACTTTAGTGCTGTACCTGCAATATAAAGTACTACATTTGCCTTATTGCCTATATATGAAGAACCGGTTATTAAAAATGTAGAGCGCTCCTCGTCCAGTGGCCCCGTGCCTCTATAATACATTCTATTTGCCGGGGTATAGTGAGGGTCGCAGTGTACAGCCGCGAATGAAAGTGAAACCGCGCGGCGTGCAGACTGCAGTATAGGCGTGTGCAGTAGTTCGCGTGTCTGATGGGCGTTGTCGGGGACCCTCCGGAGTATATAGTAAAAATTCGCGTAGGTAACGTGATCCCTGCAGACGCTGATCTACGCGTTGGCGGCGACCTTCAGAATGGGTGACAATTACCTCAGGTTAGGTACGTATCTCAAATTCTCAACTGCTGCTGCGTCTCTCTGATTCTCTCCTCCCCCTCATATACGCGCGCATATATGTCCTATATGTCGAGGATACGTACCGCATATAGCTAAGATACGTATATGCAAACGTTGACGTATTATTTTGTCGAGGTACGTACCTATATAACGTCGAACAGGAGGGGGAGCCTAGCACGCGCGCGCGCGCGCGCCCACGCGAGAAGCAAAGGCAAAATAACACGCGACTCGTCCTTGCCCTCTGACAATTGCACAATGGGACGCAGAATGTGTGTATACCTATATTGTGGGTGATTTTAGTCGGGCCAGCCGATTTTTTTTATCCTCGTTGCGTGCGCGCGAGCTGGTAAACAATGGGCGTTACGTAAAAATAGCGTACCGAGAGAGCTTTCGTGATATACTTACCAAGCGCGAAATGCAGCTGGACCAGTAGCTCCGATTTGGTTTTTCTTTTTAAATGCGCTTGCGTGAGTGATTGTTGAGTACGGTGTTAAGTAATAATAGCGTGCGGAGCGTCAGTCATGTCGGAGGTGCTTTCCGTTAAGAGAAAAAAAAGTAAATTGAGTTGGAGTATTATTTTGCTAAATAATTCGGCCTAATGGCCGAATTGAGTTCTTTCTTTTCTTATAGTCGTAGGTACGTGATTCTAAATTTTATTCAATTAATATTTGTGATTTGTCTTTTCAGAGAACTATGAAATGCTTAAAGCTCTTTATGACTTCAATGCAACATTTGCCAAAACACTGAGCTTTGAGGAGAACGATCATTTTGTACTGTATCAAAGCCACACCAAGCAGAGAAATTGGTGGCAAGTGGTGAACAAGCAAGGCCAAGTGGGCTACATACCCTCCAACTATGTTACCACAATCAAAGTACACCCACAATTCTTGATAGACTTTCTTGATGAGGCCATTGAAACTTTAAGGTCTAGTACCGGTAAGCCCAGAAATTCTCCTAATGTAGATAAACAAGACTTACTATTGCGGCTAGTAGACAAGAAACGTCAGGCTGAACTTGGTAGAAAGACTAAAAAGCAGGCTCCATTGCCGCCTGACTTTGGTAGCACAACACCAGTTAAAGAAACGCCTACTAATTTTAATAATATAAAAGATGACAAGACATTGCCTACTGACGATACCCCTAGAAAGGACTCTGGGAATGAGCAAAGAAAAGAATCTTTAACATGTGAAACACAATCTGAAGCAAAAACTTGCGTGAGTGGTTTAATTTTTCTTTTTTTATAAAATCTAATTTTCATCTTTTTGGAAATTTTTATCCAATATTTTAACTCTTGCAGTCTGAAGATGCCCAGAGAAGGCCATCAGAATCTAGTCAAAAAAGGGAAATTTTCAAAAGCAGCTCACAGAATAGCATCAAGCCATCCCCAACAAGTCAATCACCAACAAAAAGTAGATCTAACAGTTTAGCAGAAATAAATCCAAGAACGGCTTATTTACTTTTGGACCAAGTACGTCATAGTACTCAACTTAGTTATGAAATGTCAAAAGTTGCTGTAACTGTTGTACTTAGTGGACTACAAGAGATTTTACCTTCAAGTATTAGTCATTATTTTGATGCAATTTTATCTCAGTTGCAAGTGCCATTAAATTTAACAAAATTAAATATTGAAGAAACTTATGATGCCAATAGATTGAAAATTATTTTTACTGAATTAACATCATGTAAAGAGGATTCGCAGCAACGAAGTTGGATGCTTTATGAAGATGAACCAACAATATGTGAATACATCAAGGAACTAACATCAATTTTGGTACTTTTTTATAAGATCACTTTTAGGCATTTTAATATAACTTTTAAAATATTGGAGTTTAAACTTCAATATAAATTACTTAAAAAAATTTATTATTTGTTTTTTACTTTCTGGTTACTTATTTTCACTTATTTGTGTTACTATTTTCCAACAACTATTAATCAACACTATATACATACATTCATGTTTAAGACAAATGCTGATGCTAATGTTTCAAGACATGTTTTGAGACAAGATCAATATGACGGAGTATCTACTCTTATTCAGTATTATCAAATGGAAACCAGGTGGACCATAAGGCAATTATTACTTCAGTCCTTTGGAGTTATGTCCAGCTTAGACCCTGTTGTAGTGACAATAATGTTAGAAAGTATTTTACCAATGGAACTTGCTAGGTAATTTAAAAATCATTGAAACCCTATTAATTAGAACTTCATAATAATGTACTATTTTTTTAATGTAGAGATATGAAAAGCAATCCAAGAAATGTTACAAAATTGAATTATTCTTCACTGCTATTGACTATGATCTTTTCAATGGGTGAGCCCATGCCAATAACGCATTTTGGTGAGTTTATTATTTTTTTAATATTGCTCTAAAAATGTAATAACTTAACATGAAATAATTTTTTAGACCAATTGGGCACTGAATTCATATCATTTCTATTGGATCTTACTGAAAATCCACCAGACACGGATCTGGATGATCAAATTCCAGATTTATTTGTAAATTTAATACTGTCTTATAATTTACAATTCCATAACGGTGAAAACATTGTATTAGAAGCCTTAAAAGAAAGAACTGTTGCCAAAACTTTTACCGAAAAGATTTTACTCTTGCTTAATCGGGAAAGTAAGTTGATAAATAAAAATAAGAATTTTAAATATTATTTTTTATATAGTCATAGTGCGTCTTTAATTTATTTATAAAATAAATATTTTAATTATAGTAGATCCAGTAAGAATATTTGATCACGAACCGGCGCCACCAGATTCGGTTCTTAAACTTTTTATCGATCTATTTACAAGTGATGAAACGGCTTCGCTCTTTTATACTAACGACATTAAAGTATTGGTAGACATTATTTTGAGACAACTTTTTGATATATCTCCTGGAGAAAAAAGAAGACAATATTTGGAACTCTGTCGAAGAGTATTAAAAACCACAAATTATGATGAACATCGCCACAGAAGTGACGATGTATTAAAATGTTTTACAAGGTATGTATAACACCGAAGTTACCATCAATATCTTTAATGATTTTAATAATATAATAGTGAGCACTTTTTGTGACTTCTGATGTAAAGAAAAATAAGTTTTTAATATATTTTAGAATTTTTTGTGAAGAAACACCAGAAAGTCAAGATGATCAAAATCTCGTTCGAGAAATCAGCAATGAGTTTCCTCACTTGTTCAAAATGTGACCCTTGCCTTCGCCTTCCTTGGAAGAGAAAAAGGTAGAGGAGGATGATGGTCATAATCTCATCTGAGTAAAAAATCAACAATGAGATTATGTATGTAAATATACTTTTCTGCACGAATTAGTGTGAAACGAACGCACAGGCGTCTGCGATCCGATCCAAAGAAAGAAGACAAAAGTGATTTCCTGATGGCTTTAATTCTTTATCATGTTCCTCCTTAAAAATATATGGACTAATGAAATGAGTGTAATTAAAAATTACGCGATTTATTTTAAAAGATGAAAATTTGTGTCATTAGAATGTAGTTGACAATTTTAAAATCTAATCATCACGGAGGAAAATTACTGTAAATACAAAAACGCGGAAAAGGCGGAAACTAATTTCATTCCAAAGTAGAGGACCAGCAAAATTTAAGAGTTCGTTAAAATCAATACTTCAATTCTGCAAACCTATATAAATTCTTTGATTGCTTGAAAAAAAAATCTAAAATGAAGACCCTTTAAAGTTTAGAAAACCCAATTTTGAGATATAAAATGCACGTTTTTATGTTATACTTATTTTTTTTTTTATACTTATTTTTTTTATAACTTTATCATGAATGTACATGCATATGTTTTATTAATTAGTTTTCTTTGAGAATTTAAACAATTCAAATATTTTATACAGCGAATGAATATCTCAATTTTGATTTAACAAGAATTTAAATGAAATTCCTTTTTTACATGAAATTTTTTCCAATTCTTTGTTATTTTTCCAAAACTTTAAAGTGGCTTGATCGTTTTTGAGCAGCGTGTTACATATGAATATTCAGTCTAGTCTTTCATTCTCTGTAGTACAGAGTCTTTATGCTGGCATAGTTATAACTTTAGAAGTCGAGTAATCGTATACGAGACGTTAAACACGTTAAGTTTGTGACTATTGTCACTTACAATTCTCAAATTATTGTGATCTTTAATTAAATGTTAAGCAAATAAAGAGTTTAGGAAAAAAAAAGTAATTTATATTTCAATTTATAATATTAAAATACCTTACTTTAAATCCTATAATTCTATATCTATCAAGTATATAGAACAAATATTAAAAGTATATTAACAGTGATTTAAAATTTTTGATAAATTATATTTATTGAAGACATTAAGGTGAACAATTTCAATTCATCTTTGAGTTTGAACTTAAATAAGTTTTCTAAAGTAGGTTTGATTATATATAGATAATAACTAAAATAGTTTTTATAAACATTTGTTTTATTAAATGAAAAATATTGTTTATAAACAAACTATTATAGTTTTCATTACAAGTTCAACTTTTTCAAGTATTAAGGTGATGTGATGTACCGACATAATCTAAAAAAGAGTACCTCTTACGCAAATAGTAACAGAATCGCTTTAAGAAATTCCTGTCTACAGTGTTTACATATACGGAGCGCTTGACGTTCGTCTTTTCCCAAAAAAATTATGAGAATTTATTTAATTAAATAAAAACAGTACGGTCGGTAGGTAGGTCTCTGTAATTGACCTACTTTTAAAACGAGCATAGCTAACGAAAATGCTAATAGAATCACTCAAAAAAATTTCGAAATATAGTGTTTACGTGTACGGAGCGCTTGACGTTCGTCTTTTTCCAAATAAACGTTTGAACGTTGGTTTAAAAAATATTGAAATTAGGGTTTCACATCACCCTTTCAAATAATTTTATTTTTAAATTCAATACATTGTAGGCTAGGAGAAAAAAGGTTACAAACAACTTGGCTGTGAGCTAAGAATGGTGACAACTCGGCTATGAGTTAAGAAAGGTACCAACTCGGCTGTGAGCTAAGAAAGGTGACAAGAAGCGGGTTATTGAGTTTTGTACATGAACTTTGATTCTGTAAAATGTGAAGATCATAAAATTATAAAAAAGGTGGCATATGGGTTGCCACTATGCCGCAAAGGGTTAAGTTATGTTCCATATTGACATATAATAAAAATTTCACTTCTTAAATAACTTTTGAAATGATTATCAGATATTAATTATGCTGTTCTTTGTATAAAAAATACAATACATTATTTTACAGTCTATAATGCACATTTTAACATAGTAGTAGTCACATAGTACTACATTGGAGAAGTAAATACAAAGTTTTTCGTAAAATCTAAACAGATGTTCTCAGACATATTATTTACATTTCCCAAATTTACTTCATTTGTTTGTATATACACATTATTATCCTTTCTATTTGGATCATGAACATATAATGTTCGACAAGCTTGTGAATAATTGCTTGGGAAACTATTACTTATAGTCACAGTTTTGTTTTGATTTATCACTGGTACATTCTCTTGAATTATAATTTTTGTAGGGGTAATAGAAAATTGTTCACATTCTATTTCTTGTTCAATACATTCATGATCATTTTCATTAGATTGATGATCATTTTCATTAGGTTGATGATCATTTTCATTAGGTTGATGATCATTTTCATTAGATTGATGATCATTTTCATTAGGTTGATGATCATTTTCATTAGATTGATGATCATTTTCATTAGCTCAGGTTGATATATTTCTAATTCAATCTCCTGCTCATCAGATTGAGGATTATTTTCGGAATGTAAAATTTCACAACTATCATCAATGATTTCTTGTCTTACAAGATTGTTTAATGCAGTTCTAATGACTGTTATCTCATTATTAATATCATAACAATGTTTAAGAAGTACTTTATCCACTCTAAATAATAATTCTCCAAGAGAATCTTTAAAGTTTTTGAAATAAATTTTAGATTTTCTTAGAGTAGGGATATCCACAGGATTGTTAAAATAGTTGTGCATAACATTAGTCCAACATGGGAATTCTTCACATAGATTATATAATTGATCAGCAAAATCAGGTGAATAATAATCATTATCTTGTGTTCCTAAATCATCTTGATCATTGTTATTAACAATGAATTCTACATCTTTTTTAATATTATCTATGAAATTCTTTAGAAAGTTGCATTTAATGTCTAAATGACCTCCAAATTTTCCATTTTCCAGTCTTTTAATATCATTAATATTTTCACAAGCATTTACTATTTTGTTAGCATGTTGATGAAAGTTATAAGATTGCATCAATGTTATTATATACCTGGTAGCTTTCTGACATTCTTCATGGTAAATTTGGCTACAACTCACTACCATAAGACATCTTAAAAACTGTGAAAACATATTTAAATTATCAATGGTTGTTATGAATCTTATAGACTTTTTATAAAATTCCTTTACTTTTGGTTTTAGATCAGAATTGAACCAGTTTAATACTGTGTACTCAAAATGTGCTGAATTGGTTCTTATTTGAGTAGGGATCGTCATAAAGACTTCTTTACCAGATAAAATTTGAAAACATAGATCATTATACTGACTAAAACCCATACCATTTAATGCCAGACAAACAGCATCTTGTATTGCTCTATGCATATTTGTTACTATTTGCTTTGGTTTTTCTGTAACAGACTCTTTCCAATCCATTAACCAACTAGTATAAAATATATAATCATTTTTTTCAGTTAATGCTTGCGTCAGTGGTACAAATTTGTCATCAACGTAAGTATATAAAATAGACAGAAAAATTTCATTATTCCCATCCGGTCTGTTTATATTTTGCGCAATACTGGTTGTTGTGTCTAGATATAAAGAATGGCTTAGTAATGTCTGTATGTCATTGTGTATCGTTACTTGTTCTGGAGACCAATAAGTCACATAAAACTTGTCGAATCCAATTGATTTTACAAAGGCTTTACAATTTGTATTTTGTTGTATATTATATAAGCACTCGAAAAGATCCTTCTCTGTATTATCTTGCATATCTGCATTTGTTGTGCTACTAAAATTGTCATTAGGAAAAAGTTCTGAAATATTTTTCTCTGGCAGAATTTCTAATTTTGTTCTTTTTCTACCTTCCTTGACTCTCCTGAGAGTAGACAAATCATACAAAAATGGTGATTCGCAATGGTCTTTTTTCATTGATATTTCCACTTTTTCCATTCGCCACTGTTGTGGATTCTTGTGTTTCAATTCTTTCTTTACTTTGACCCTAGCCAGTCCCTTCAGAGGTATTTTCTTTGTATGAGGTACATTTCGAGAATCTGCAGTTATAATAGTAAATGTCACAGGTTCACCTATCAAGGGTCGTTTGAAACACATGCCACTTATATGTCCATTGCATGATACACAATTGCCAAGCACTTTAACGTAAGCATCGAATTTATCTACACTATGAGATTGGAAACTGAAGGAGCACGGTAGCTTCTGACTATGCCATATCATATCTCTAAATACATCAGTCCAACCGACCTGCAATGCCAAGCTCTCCACTCCGTTTTTTAACACCCTCTGTATTGGACTTATTTGAGCCCACTGCTCCGGAGTAAAGGTAATGTCGAAGGTTAATTTCCTCTTGATCTTGCATTTCTTCTCCCACGACCTTGGCTTTTTTTCATATGGATCGAACTCATGCCCGTCACTTTCTCTATGAGTATCCTCATCCGATAAGGGTTCAAAGTCTTCTATCTCCGGCGCCGGCTCCATCAACTTTGGTTGCTTGGTTGCGGACCCCGCTAGGCCTTTGTGTTTCCGATACAAAGTATGACAGTTGTTCCTGTCCTGCACGACGCAGAGCTGCAGGTTTTTCGGCTTCAACAGATCATTGTGAATCTTGCATATCTTCTTCCAGACATCATCATTCGCCTTTCGTAGCACATTGTTATCGTAGATATCAAAACACAGGAGCGTTTCGAGCAACTGCTCCGGCGGTACCGCCGCCTTCCTCGGCATCGTTGTGATTCGTTTTTTATTTTGTGCACGCACAAACTGACTGGATCACTGAAGGTTTTTAAGTGTCCTCAACGAAGTCTTTGTTTACATCAATTAAGTAAGTAGATGCTTCCCGCGCTCCGCACGCGGCAATAATGTTGACACTTTTTTTTTCGTTCCAAAGAGGTAAGGTTTGTTGATGGCCGTACGTCTCATCGGTGCCAATCTAACCTCAAGAAGAAGATAGCTCATAGACATAGCTCATAGACATAAGGGCATGTCCTGTAATCCTCATCAGTGTATCCTCTTGATTCTATAATAATCTGATGTAATAAATACTATCTTCTTAATAACTAATATAAATGAACACTACTTATTTTTCTCCTCATCGGCGTATTCGAATATATACGACTATATACGAGAAAAATTATAAAGATAAGAAAGTAGATCAGAAGTAGAGTCAATCATAAGATGGCTCCCTCTTTGCACGGAGCCTCCAACCACCGACAAAGCGCCAAAACTCAAAAAAAGCAACTGAGGTTTAAGGTTTAACGCCTCGGCCTCGCGCACAGAAGAAGGATCACTATAAACTTGAGAGAGTCACTAAAAATTACCTAAACTAAAGAACAAAGTTTGAGGATATATGAAATTAAAATCAAAAAGCCATAAAGGTTATGCCAGAGCCTAAAGCTATGGTAAGAGTGAAAAATCTGGAGAATAGTTGAATTAAAAACTATAAACCAGAAACACTCTTGACTTAAACAAAAAATGAAACCCAGATTAACCTACATTATCAAAACTGATAATGAGGAAATCCAGAGAAACATAATTATTAGTCAAAACTATATACAAAGAATGTAGTTTATGAACTTAAACAAAATTATTTATATGAGAGTAACAATGCTCGAATATAAGGGAACCGAAAAACGTGAATATGAAATAAGTTGGCGAGTAAATTATTTCAACTCCGATTTTCAATTCCTAGAATATACCGAAACAAATTCCACACTCAAACATGGGTCAGAGAAATTTTCGAATAGATACTGCATGAAAATATTTACATGATATACAAAATTCTACCCATAGAGTGCCGTTGAGATTACTATATATAAATACCGCATAATACTTAGAATTCCCTGGCAAACAATGAAATTTTAATAAAGGAATTCATAACTCAATATTAAGAATAAATTTCAAAATCAACTGCATTTAAACTACAAAATAATAAAACTAAGCGTATAGATAATTAGCCTCTCACGCCGACTCCTGAAGGATCTCTCACACCCGAACAAACGTTATGTGCGAAAATTCATACAAGTTATAAAAATTAAGAAGAGGATACGAAAAGAAAAGTGAATATTACAAAATTTTCAAGAATAG
>JAPYZP010011633.1:0-14509 GCA_030522985.1 Torymus sinensis
AACATATATGCGCGTGCGCGCGGGGAAAAGCCAAGCCTCCGACTGACGGATGAAATTATGGGTGGGATTATACGTGTCGACGACAACGACGTTTTAATCCGAGTCTTTATGCGCGCTGAATTGTGAAAGAGCGACTCGCATAATCATTAAGATTGCTCTCGACGTTTTTGCTGATACTTTCTACGCTCAGCTTTGTTCGCCGCAGTTCTGACCTTGAAACGGAAATTAAGGACTGCACGTGGGCTCGGTGTTTTACGCGCGTCGCGATCCAGTTTCGGGTGGTGATATTACAGTTTAAATGTCAATGCGCTGTGCTGTGCAATTCGAATTAACGTTATAGTTACCTCGCCATCGGGAATATAGGTCGAGGAGAGTGATTTGAATGTTGGGCGGGAAATGTGTATGTCGAGGAAAATGGTCTATTAAACTGCGCCATGTCGTTCGGTTATGGGAGCAGAAAGTATCGTAAAGTGTAGTGATTTTTTTTCTCGTGTTTTTAATAGTGCAGAATAATTGCTGAAAAATATAGTTATCCCCAGGAAACTTCTTTATATGCAATATATAAGCATGCTTTTGGAATATTATATTAATACCATCTTTTTATTGCAAGCATAACTTGTCAAATGCAACGTGGAATAAAAAATTTAATTATAAATTCTCGATGTTTGAAAAACAAGATTTTCACGTATTAAGTTGAAACCAGTTTTCCCATTTTTTCCTACGATTTATGAAACTTTGGATCGCTATATGCTGCAACTATATACTAAAACTGACGGAACCAGACTATGCCGCCTGATCGCAGGCGCCGTCTGATATTGGACGACTTTTATAATCATGATCTTCTAGATATTGGGAAATAAAAGTTATAAATAGAGATCGAATCTCATATTTCCAACCAAAGACGCCGTTTCCTATATATTTGCTAAAATCACTACGATCCGAAAAAAAAATATTTAAATTCATCCATAAAAATTAATCCAATTTATTATTGTCAGGCATTTAAATATAAAATAAATAAACCAGCTAGATTCACGCCCGTTTTCCTATTATATATAATATACAAAACCGGAGATATTACTCAAGATTAAACCAGCGGAAAAATCACGAGTAGACGTCTCAACTCGCAAAACTCCCTAGCACACTCAACCGAGCTTGAAAAGAAATAAAGAACGAGTAAATCCGCGCAACTTTCCCATAGGCTAACTTCCCTTCGTGCTGCGCGCGCGCGGTATAATATCCTTGCGCGCCGTGTGAAAATCCAAGCGCGACATTGAGGCGCAGACTGTCGTCGGTCAGGGACTTCCTCGGTCGTCACGCGACTTCGGGGGCTTCGCGGGCCGGATGTCTCTCGGTGCGTATAAAGCCGTCTATATACACGCGTAGGTACACGCGTAAAACTGTCTCTCGGTGAGCGCGACGGGTATATACGAGTATAATTGCGGACTTTATGTAACGGCGCGGAGAGGCCTTTGACCGGCACGCGCGCGCGCCCGGAGCGATGTTTCGCGTCGGCTGTATATATAATGCGCGAGCGCACATACGAAGAGGAGTCGGCGATAGGTGGATGAAAATTTAACATTTTCTTTTTAGAAAGTTGTTAAAGGCTTGCGTCACGCGGCTTACGCGATTAAAAGATTTTTCTCATCGGCTCGGAGGTGGCGATGTTCGTTGGTGCACACGCGCGCCTGTGGTTCTCTTCAGTCACGAGTGTGTAGCGGCGGCTCTTGTGCTTTAGAATATAGAGAGAGCGTCGATTTTGTTAAACGTCATTTGATTTCGGAGAAAATTAGTGTAACGCGTGGCGTTTGTGACTTTAGAAGAGAAAGGCCTGAGGGGTAATTAAAAGGGAGATTGCGGTTGAGATAACGCAAGGCGTATAATGCCCGAGGGTTAATTAGCGTATATGCGGTGGTGAACTTTCTTAAGTTGATCGATTTTAAAGTAATTTGACGAGCTCACCGTTTGGTAATGTTTACTTTTTAATGAACTTTGCGTCATTTTGGTAATGAGAGGTGCACCTCGTAAAGTTAATCTGATGTTGTTGCATTGAAAGCGGCAATCTGCGGGAAATTATTCAATTTTGCCTGATTACTTTGCTAATTAGTTTCTCTTTCAATTGTCTAACAATCTTCTAATGTAGTTATTTTGCAGTTGAATGACTGGGAGCTTAAAATGTGTTAGTTTTCGTGGTTATTAATGCATGATTAAAGATATTTCATTTGCGATTATAAATTTTTATGAAAGATCAATTACTACATACCAAAGTTGTTATTATTGTGCAAAGAAAAATAAACATTTTACGCATTTAGCCTGTAACGGTAATATTGTTGTTGACCCTCACATCAACAACTTTCACAGTTTGGATGTGGACGTTCCGAAGATTACAGAAACGAAAAACGTCCGCCGTGTTCTGACTCAATATTCCCATATTAAGAAAACGGTTTAATAAATTTTGAATACTGATAAAAATAAAAAAAAGTCCAGAGGACTGTAAAAAAGAAATAACCCATAAGCAGAATAAAAATATCGATTAAACGCATTCGCCTTGTAATTACGAAGAGAAAAGAAAATCACATTTCTATATAAATGCAATCTCACACCATAAAGACGAAAAAAATGTATCACCTAAAATGAAAAGGACGACTTTTGAAAAACTTACTTAACATTGCAAGTCATGACGCAATTATTTACAAAATAATATCACATGTCCTCATTTTCATTCCAATACACATTTCATCGTATCATAAGCAATCGATCGCCAAATTCTTCTCCACCTCGATCCCCTATAATCTAAAACAATTTCTCCTTCCTCCAGCAACCGGTATCATTCTCAAACCCGTAGCGTTCTCTCTTTCTCTCTCTCTCTCTCTCTTTCTCTTTCTCTCGCTTCCATCCACAACATACTCCTCCGGCCAAAAACACAGCCCACCAAAAAAACGACGACGAGGACGTTACGTTCCGACCGCGGAACGTGAAAGGATCGCGGCGAAGGCAAGGTCGGAAATCCGCGAAGGAATCCGAAGAAAACACGCGCGCATAGGGGGGGTTGAGGACTCTGCGCGCAGGTTAAAGGGGGTCCCGAACGAACAGGTGCGTCGGCTCGCGCGCCCGGCGCCCGAGACGTCCTGACCTCGAGACCTCGAATTCTCGCTTTTCCTCTCTCTTTCTCTCTCTCTCTATCTCTCTCTCGCTCGCTCGCCCAGTGGTTCCCTTTACGTGCAGCGAGCGGTCTCTTTATTGTCCGCTACACCGGTGTATATATATGCACGCGCGTTGACACGTATAGACGCTCGGCTGGGCCGTGGTCTGGGGGAGGGTATAGTGTGGTTTTCTATTGTGTGGGAATGCTTTGTGTGTTGCGCGGGGATTTATATGGCTGGTCTAATTGAAGCTGGTCGTTAAATTAAATTACCCGTTTGGTGTACCCTTGTTAATGAAAATTAACGATTTAAGAACAAAAATTGCATCATCGGACGTGTGAAAATATTGTACTCGCGTCATGTTCACATATTATGGTGAATGATCGTTTGATTATATTTTTAATCGAACAATATAGCTTACTCTATATTCAAAATAGTAAACTAGAATACAAATCGCGATGTTGCTGCCCTTTTGTTTTATTATCTGCCATATAAGCCGCAGACATTCCATTCTACGTATAATTATTTCGATAAAAACGACAGTTTGTGAGAATAAATTGCGTTTATCAGGTCAAAACATTCTTCAGCCTTCTACATACACAATGATTTACTTCGCCGCGGGATCATTATATGAACGCACAGCAGCTTGTATATCACATGTGAGCTAGAAACGGCAATTACCGATCGCATTCAAATGATTCTTCTAACTGTATCGTGCATACATAAAAATTATATTAATATCGGCTCCGTACCGCCTGGAAACGATCTAGCCTCCAATAATTGGGACACGCGGCGTTTGACCACTTCTATACATCCACCTGCGGTAGCACCGGTTCCCCCCGCCAAACCCATATATACAAATCCAAGACTCCGGCGCTCGCTACATACCTGCGCGCGCGGCTTTACCTTCGAGAGCGAATGAAACAGGTAGCGAGCGCTCGCAGGTTGGAGCGAGAAGGTAAAGAAACAAGCGAGAAAGAGAGAGAGGACCGCGTGCTGCGTTCCACGTTCCTTCCACCACTCCGCGCACGGCTAGAGAGTTAACCTGGGACTGCGGGACCCGCGAGAGGGAGAGAGAGAGAGAGGAGCGAGCGAGTGAGAGAGAGAGGTAGGTACGGCGCGAGAGGCTCGACGTCGTGTCCGTGTGTGCCCCCTCAGTTGGGAGCGGGCCGTCTTCGTGTCGCCGCCGCTGTGTCGCGCGGGCGCACTTTCGAGTATACGCGTGTCTCGTGAGCTGCCACAGTCTGCTCCGTTTTTTTCCTCACCCTCGTCCTTTATCGTTTCTTGAAGGAACAAGAAATAATAGGAGTATAAGGACGAACAGTATAATACCGCGAGTGGCGTTCCAGTATCGTTACCGGCCACGATAGCGCGAGTGTGTCTTGGTGTACAGTTCGCTAAATAAGGCCCGATCTTCGCAAGATCAATCCGGAGCAGTCAAGAAGATTGAGCACGAGAGAATCCTGTATCCCATAGGATCAGCATCGCCGCGCCTGCAGATTCCTCGCGTATGCGCCCTCTCTCACTCTTACTCTGCTGAATATAATTTTTCCCCCGGCGAATTCCTTGGCGCGCAGCGGTCGCCTCTGTACAACGCACTGCCGCGTGTGTGGGAAAGGCGCGCGGTGCGAAGAACCGGAGGAAAAGAGAGAGAAAGATAGAGGGACATCTAGAAGGAGCGCGCAGAGGAGAGTGGCGAGAGAGAGACGCGGCGAGGCCAGAAGAAAGGAGGAGGAAGCCCTTACATAGGTAGGCAAGTGAGAGAGAAAGAGACGAAGAGAGAGAGAAAGAGTGGGGAACGAAGTGTACGCTGTTCTCCTCGAGCGCTGCCAGTCGCCGCTGGATGGCAAGCGAGAAGCAGGCGGCCATAATGGTCTGACGCGCCGCGCAGCCGCTGCCGATCTTTTCCCGATATCTCTCCCTCTCGCAGGCGAGTGCGACCGCCCGCAGATTTTTGAAAAACCTTCGGAGATCTAAGAAAAGTGCGTTGAATTCGTATAGAGAGAAGTGCCGCGACTGTGTGAGTAGTGCATGTGTCGTCGCCGTCTTCGCGGTCGTTTTGACTCAGTCCCGCGGTGACCTCGAGAACGAGAAAGAAGAGAAGGTTGAGAGAACGGGATATGGTATCCCAGTCATCGATCGGCGCCTCTCCATATGCTCGGCAGCAGGCCGCGAGTGTCTGTGAGCCCGGTCTGGGTTGATTTGCCGCTATACCCGGGACACCCGAACAGTGGTGGCGAAAAGTGCATCAGCAGCAGCAGCAGCCGAAGGTGAAAGGAGCTCGCCTGCATCTCCGAGCGATTTCGCTCGATCGGTCGCGAGAGAGCGGAGGAGAAGATAGGAGCGAGGAGAGAACAGAACGGGGCAAGAGAGGGGTCTAGGCTAGAGGATCGACCGGTGTGAACGACCTGGCGGCTCGGGTTACGTCGTCGCGCGAGAGGTGAGTCCCCGTGTAGTGAAGAGCATAGAACTGAAACCACATCAGGCAAGATGAGAGGTTCGAACAGTCAGGATTCCTCGACGCCGTACTGCCGCTGCCGAGTACTCTACCTCGGCAGCGCGGTACCGCACGCTAGCAAGGAGGGCCTTCTCGGCGTTCAGGAACCTCTGCGGGAGCTCTACCCCGAGCAGGGAGCACTCGGCGCCCGAGGCATCGATTCTTGGTTGAGTGTCTGGAGCAATGGCCTTCTGCTGGAGAACGTGGATGAGCACCGTAAGAAGATCACGCGGTTCTTCCCCATCGAGTCGCTGCACTACTGCGCAGCCGTGCGCCACGTAAAGGCTGGCCGGGATGGAGACAGTTCGGCCACGCGCTTCTTCCCCTTGGACTCGCCATTCGCCCGCACCCCCAGCGCCAATCATCCGCCGCTCTTCGCGGCGGTGTTACGCCGCACGACGGGCATCAAAGTCCTGGAATGTCACGCCTTCATCTGCAAGCGTGACATGGCCGCGAACGCCCTGGTGCGTTGTTGTTTCCACGCCTACGCCGACAGCCGCTTTGCCAAAGGCCTCGAACCTAACGGCAACGGCATCTCCACACCCACGCCACCGATCGCCAACGGCCACTCCGGTGGCAGCCTCTACCACACTCTTGGAGGCTCTAGTACTACCCTGGCTGACCATACAAACGGCGACTCGCCGCCGCTCTCTAAAATGGAGATGAACTCGAGCGACGACAGGAGCAGTCTCTACAACCCCGATGAGAATCACAAGTACTGGGCAAGGGAGAAGGACGAGGTGGATGCGCTGTATCAGGAGCAGGGCACTCTGCGCAGCACCAAGGGCT
Organism: Torymus sinensis; assembly: GCA_030522985.1. Lineage (NCBI taxonomy): Eukaryota > Metazoa > Arthropoda > Insecta > Hymenoptera > Torymidae > Torymus > Torymus sinensis. The sequence goes on from JAPYZP010011633.1 coordinate 6,427, forward strand.
CGCGACCTCGTCAGCTGATAGGGCCTCCGCCACCGCCACCACCACCACCTCCATCGGGACCTCTGATGGTCGATGAATCGAACACGTCATCGCGCAAAAAGGCCGGCAAGAAGCTGAAGAAGCTGAAAAGCCGGTCAATGCAGGAGGAGCAGATGCAGCAGCACCATTTCGCGCAGGGCATGCAGCTACCGCCCCACCCTAACATGTACACGAATGGCCACGGACACCATACTCTGGGCCACCCGGTAAGGCATCCACCGCCACCGCCACCACACGGCTACCATCATATGCAGCCCAGCAACCGGTCGGTTGCGGGTACGCTGGCCCGACCAGCTCCGGTACTCCTGGTACCGGCGGCCACCCTGCCTCGCAAGGCTCACCACCACCCGCCCCGCGCTATTAGGCCCATCCCTGCAGCGGCACCCATCGTGCCGGTCTACGCTCCGCTACCGGTCGTTCCACAGCTGCCGTCCGCCATGTATCCAGGCGGCTACGGGACGACGGGTAACCGTGGCCGACGTCACCACCACCCTGACCTCGTCGACCATGGCTCTACCCTGGGCATCCAGTCGCGACGAATGGCCGCATCGCACGCCGACCTGAGTGTACCACCGCCCCCAGTCGACAGCATGCTGCCACCGCATCACCGTTCGTCAGACAGTCCTGAGAACGAGTCGCGCTTCGGCACGGGCATCTACCGGCGCAAGGGTCATCTGAACGAGCGCGCCTTCTCCTACAGCATCCGCGCGGAGCATCGTAGCCGTAGCCACGGTAGCCTGGCATCTCTTGGCTTTGCCGGCCAGCAGAATGGAGGTCCACCAGGATTACCACCCAAGGAGGAGAAGAAGGACCGTGAGATCGCCCAGATGGTCGCTGGCCTCAGCCTCGAAGATGGTCTGATTCTGGACGGCCGTGGCCATCTTATACAGAAGAACGGCAACGGTTCGCACTACGGTCAGCATCCGCAGCCATTGCCCAGGCCACGACGTTGATAATTGAACTTCCATCGTTGGAACAGAAGAAAACACGTTGTCAGGATTCGACCTCGGTTTGCGATCGTTAGATCCTTCGCCGCGAAGGTTTATGTTTTCTATTTCAAACTATGCATTATGAATGCGCTGCGAACACCGAATCGGTATGTAGTCTCTTCCGGTTGTGAGCACCTCAATGTCCGTCGACCATGCAAAATTAAATATAGTAAGACATGATTTTATGCGACATGTGTGCTGATTGAATTAAAATTGGTCAAATGATCGAGTCGACTTGGGTATGCAAATAATAAGCGTTGAAATGAATGGCGTTGCCGCTTTGAAAATTCCTAGCTTGATAAAAACACTCATGCATGAGCATCAGGAGACTCGTATATGCACATTACCGAGAATTCGCAATACCCTTGACATTATTCATTCACCGAAAAAAAAAATATCTTCAAACTTGATTCGTCGTCCGCAATGTTTGTATATATAAACCCCTTTTCTCGTTTCACAACACGTTTCCGAGAATGTCCTTCTATCGAGATATTTATCGCTCGTCCTCGGGCATGCGCGACACGGTTCTCGAAAAATATTTTTAGCATTACTCCGTCGTCCTGCGGCCGTCCGTACTCGTCACCTTTAATTCGAGAAAACAGCCTGAGGTGCAAAGCGGGATTACGCCATTAGCCGATCGCTCGGCCTTAATGGACGTCTCCCATCCGAACAAGAGGACGACGACGGTGTGACGGCGGTGTCGTGGAAAAAGAAGCTCGTTTTGCATATCGCGAGCCTCGTCCGACTGCTTTTTCCACTCTGGGCCGTCCCTCCCCCTTCTTCTGTCCAACCGGTTTATTCGTCGTTTTCTCCTCTTTTGCGCCCGCGCTGCTGGCGTCATCCGCGGAAAAACAGGAAAAGCCCGCACGCGTGCATCCGCATCGACGTGCTGCATATACAATAATGATAATAATCGATCGACCGCGAACGCACGCGTGCGACGGTGGATCGGCAGAGGCCTTTACGAAACGTTAGGCTAACGGTGGTTTTTTTTACGGCGAGCACACGGCGCGAGAGCGCGCCAAGCGCACGGCCTTTTTATAGATCCTGCGCGCGCGCGAGTCACGACTATTTTAGAGCCCCGCGCCGTTTTTTCCGACCCCCTTTCGCAAGGCAAAAATCGCGCCAGGAATGCATGCACGCGCGCGAGCCGCGCGGTGAACGTGTTGTCGGCTGCGGCAGCCGGCTAACTGCTCCACGAGCCTGTCTGTTGTCGATCGGCTGCCGCCTTCAGTGTGTGTGTGTGTATTGGTTTTCTCCGCTCTGGCCGATATCTACGGTCACGACGTACAATGCGCGATGCGTCGTGCTCCCCTTTTTGTGGCGCGAATAACTAGTCTCTATATATGCATGGTGAAAATCGAACGGTTCGATCTGTAGATGATTTCTTTTGATGAATTTATTATGGCACGAGAGAAGAAAAAAACAACAAGACTCGTATCGTTAAAAAGTTTATATTCTCATTAAATCGAAAAGGGTATTGTACGCGAAAACGCTTTTTTTCATTTAAATGAAAAGAAGATAAAATATAATCGTACTTTGCAGTGGTAACGCTATTGAATGTTACGTAAACACGGAAATCGGAAAACCGTTTTCGCTCAAGTCGGTACAATGGATAATTTTAACATTAGTAAAAGCTGGCACTCCGCAGGAATTTCATCTGCAGGCAAAAACAGTTACAGAAATTACATTTAAGTATTTTCCTAACGGCACTCACGTGCTATATGTACATACGTCATTAACAGAAACATTTCACGGAAGCACGAAATCATTCTTATTATTTTTAAAAACGAAATGAATCCTTTCGGTCATGTAAATAATTATGTTGTAAAATTAACAAATCATTTTTTCCAGTAAACATTGACATAAATTTACTTTATCTACTAGTTACTAATGAATAAGCGAAAGGATTCCGTTTGTTGCATCACGAAACAAAAAACAAAGAGGTCAAGTTGATAGTCGTTATTTCCATCGAACACGAAATAAAGCGCTATATATTTAAAACCTACAATTATCACGCAACCGTCTATTAAAACCGAAAATTTTATCCGTAACTGCGCAGGTATTTGTTACGAATAAATAATAAAAAGGCCGAAAAATGCACAAAAACGATATCTATTGTAAAAAATTGCGCACCTCCCGCGAGATTCCTAATGCGACGACGTCGAATACAGCGCGGCTTTTGGAATTTTTACGATCTTATCTCCGCGACAAGTGCGTGCGCAACTCTGTGCACTTTACGCAAAAAAAAAACAACAACAACGAAGTCAAAGGAATAGTATACACGATGGAGTGTTACGGTGCGCGTTTACGCGGAAAAGGACGCCGAACGAAACCCCGTAAACAATCCAGGAAGTGCAGCGCGCCCACGGAATTTCTAATTCCTGCAAGGAAGAGAACGGGAGGGGGCAAGAAACTCCCATGAAATTCGATTGCGAGTGCCCGCAGGATATAAAAGGAGAATCCATTCCTCCGGCTTATCCCTCGCTTTTTGTCGCCTCTTAGGTATATATACAGGCAAAGCGCACAATTATCCATCCTTCAGCGCCTCATTGCTTTTGAAGTTCGCGCGTGGTCGCGTTGTGAAAGAGAGAAAGGCGTCGTTTCGTAGGAGAAGGCGCAGGAGCGTCTCTCGCGGATGCACCACGACGGTCCCGATAGTGTGAAATTCGCTCAGTGTGAAATTCGCTCGTTCGGGGTCATCCCGGCGCGCGGATTACGTTTCACATTGAATCGCGCACAGAAGGTAGTGTTTTTCTTTACACGTGAAAGCCGCGCGGAAAGCTGTGACGTAAAAGGTCAGGTGCATAGCACTGGAAAATCCAGAGACACGAGGCATTGTTATTTTTGTAAACAATGGCCTTGGCTCGGAGGTTCGCCGTAAAATAACATTTTCTTTACGTTAAAGTAATCGTGGTCAGAATACGAACGCATTATGGCTATGCGCATCTATACTCGATGCGAGTGAGTCATACCGGTAAGAGATATGAAAATACGAGCGTAAAGATAGCAAGCCCCGCGGTTATATTTATAAAATAGTTTGGTACCGTTGACATCATGAGCCACACTTTATAACAACTAACGAAAAAAATGTCTGTATATACGGTTAAAAAATTGTACCAAGTAAGCGCGCAGCTGTGCAAACGGAAATCCACTGGTTCTCAGCCCGTGGTACATACGCACGACTCTCTCGTGAGACGCTCGATTCTCGTCGGTTCTCATTTTCTTTTTCGGCATGCGTGCCAGAAAACTGGAGCGCGTAATGCGCGCCGCGTTACGTGTGCGAACGGTTATGCTGTCGCGGTACCGAGCGCGACGTAATTTATCATTGCAAGAGCGATTGCGATTTTTCCGTGCGACCTTTGCTGCACCGAGGGGGAAAAGATGTTTGAATAATGTATAGGCGACGTACCGTGTGCGACTTTAAGACGCGCTTCAAGAGATGATCAAAGAAGCTTGATAATTTTTTTTTTTCATCATGGAAATTCATAAACTGATTTACGAAGTTCTTAGCTGGTTTCTTCGCCGAAGGAAGTAATCACTTTGCGTCGAAGCCTGTAAAAACAACCGATAGCCTGGTAATTGAATCTGACAACAAAATTTCGCGCTGTCATCCATCAGCGACCGAGCAATAAATTGTAAAAGCCCCCACCACCGCGTAAGCCGCTCAAATTGCACGATCCGCGTTAATCGCATAAATTAAGACTACCTCCCGACACTTCCTTCCCGCTTCCCTCTACCCTCCGTCCGATCGTATTTTATAATAAGTCCCGTGCAAGGCCATATATCACACACGACTTTTCTCCGCGCCGCGTCGATCGCGTTTCGTCTGAAATACACCTGCGCGCACGCGCGCGCACCTCTGTCCTTTTCTCCTCGCGGGGCTCGTTAGAAAGGAGTCGCAAAAGTGCCTCCCGTGTATACGTGCAGCACACGTATATGCACGCCAACACAGACACTCACACATATATGTACGTTATACCATAAAAACTCGTCGACACGTTCGAATCGGCTTTCGAATAGCGCGCGAGTCTCTCGAAGACAAGATTATGTATGTATGTATGTATGTATGTATGTATGTATGTATGGGAGCGAGAGAGTGAGAAGGAGATACACGTGCGACTGCAGTGTATCGCGAATTTCGTGAAGGAAAAGCGCTCTGACACACACATAGTGTCGAAGACGCAGGGAAAACAAGCTAACGCAACCAGGAATGTGCCATGGCGGAGTATTCGCGAAGAATATAGACTCAAGTAAATAGATTTTTAGGTGTTAAGCGAGTTATATATATATACGGAATGTATTTTTCATTGAGTGAAAGAAATATGTGCTGCGTTTGTTCTTTTGTATTTTTCTCTTTTTTTTCTCTGTGTAGCCGAAAACGTATTTTTAGAACAGGTTTTACATTGATGCAACCAAAATCTGGTTCAATTATTGTTAAAACGTTACGAAATTAGGTAATGTTTTGTTTGTAAAAAAAGGAAACGTTGAGGTTGTAGTAGTTGTACAATTTACTCTGTAAAACAATATGATTTACATGAAGTTGAAAGTGGGCCTATCAGCATCTTCGAATAATACTCCAGAAAATACCAATGACTTATTACTTTTTTAAACGAATGCTTAACACTTATTCAACAAAGCCTAAACGATGCCCAGGTCTCAACTTTCACTCATGCGGATCATTATTACAGGATACGATTTTTATACTCCTCTTACGCTTAGAAAAACATCAATCTCGCGCGCCTCTCCATTGTTTGCTACAATTACGCAAAGCCCCAATTACGCTTAAATCATCAATCAAATTTTGGTTGCATCAGCGCGCTCGTTATATAGATTAACAAAACTGTATTCCCACACAGCTCTAGAAATTTACTCTCTGCGAATAAATAATTATTCCTCGACAATGAAAAATATCTCTACAATACGCGACGCGAGAAGAAGAGAGCGCAAACGATATAATATATATATATATATATGTATATCCTCCTCGCGTATACGCGAGCGCAAGAGCGAGAGACAGTGATGAGTTGACTTTTTCTTCTCACCTTCGCAGCTGTATAACCGCCGTCCGGAAGTAATCGAATGTATTGGGCAATTGTTGCCAGCCGCAGCATATCGGCGATGGTTCGAAATGAGAAAAGAAAACCGCAAATGTGTGCCTTCCCCTCGCTCTTGGCGCGTCGAGGAGCCGCAACTGTATATTATTACAATGTTACGAATATAAATATGAATATAAATATAGATTTATGTATACGTAGCTGTGTCGTGTCAAAAAGTTAATGCGAAGGCGAAATCTATACATGTGAATATATTGTAAAGGTCTTTGTGCAAGCAATAAATACGATATGTACATAAAGAATTAATTTACGGCTTGGATTTTTACTTTTTCTTTGAAATGTATCTTGTCGAAAAAAAAAAATCTTGACCCAGTTATATTTCAGCTGCTCTATGATGCAGGGACCGAAATTCACGCATCATTTATTCATAAGACGTAAGCACATTACACGTTGAATTGCAAACTAAATATTTTTTTCTGATCGTTTAATTATTTTTCCATGGTATTAATACTAAGGTATTATTACCATTGCAAATTTCATCACTGTCTTATAAGGTAAGTGTGTGAAATATATTATAAAATGAATGTAGAATAAAAATGAAAGTACAAATTACTCCTACAATCTGTTAAATATAACTTTCCCCGATTATTACAATCATCAAAAATTGGTAATAAAACATTCCGTCGAAAAATCTCTAATTTTACATAATTTTATTATTTCCATGAAAATAACTGTATACAATTAAAATTAAGCTGACATAAGAAGCTAGTTTACGATTCCGCGAATATTATATCAAATGTCCTACATAGCATAAGAGTTAATACTTTCTTTTTTTTACTGCATTATACTCGAGAGGTGGTAGTAATATCATATAACGCGAAGTAAATTATATCTCTGCTATCTGCATTTTATAATAGGTAAATTCATTTCTTATCCCAGAATGGAGCAGACGAATCACTCACATTACACGACATATGTGGAGCTGCAATATTGCATTCTATAACGAGATAATCCTTAATTAATGCATTGCAACGAAGATCAAGCTGCAAGTTAAAAAAAAATACGATGAATGCAATTATCTCCGCTCGTTTCACTTCTTATCGACCGAAAACAAGAGATGTAAAGTAAATTTTTTTTTACATAGTTAATTAAAATGTCCTATCATAATGATTTACATATTACGTATTTTTACATAGAATTATGTTCTTAACCTGATAATGCATTTTCATATTTATTAAATTAACAATATAATTGCCACTCCAGTTATTTCAAGATGCTTGCGTGATTTTAAAATTATTTGCCGATACAGCAGAATCAAAAACTGAGATGTATTAAAAGTAATTTTTATCTTCAATATTCCTATACTAATGTTACATTTGCTTCACAATGAACGTTATAAAATCATGAACTCGATGCATTTTCAATTGATTGCTATAGGTACACCTACTTATACTGACGAAACACTTTCATATTTTAATTTATAGAGTATACCTGCCGCGAATAATAAACGTCTATAGACGCAGATAAAAGTTGAATGCATTTCGCTCGAGAGTAAGACATTTGTGGGAGTGCATAATATTATAGGAGAAACATATGATAAACAGGTTGCTGATCATTATTTGAAGATATTTCAAGTAAAAATATATCGACAAGTATAGGTTGAATTGAACAATAGAATTGATAGTTGCCACACACACTTGCCTGAACTTTATTTAAAACTGACCCTAGAGGAATGTGCGCCATTACCTAACATTGATTCTTACACCATATTTTAATCATACACTGAGAAAAAAATGTAGGAAAAATTATAAATTGTTTTGTAAAAATGACCATACTGTCGGGTAAAGCCACCACAGACTGTAAAAACGTAAAAAATTACCATACTTTAGGGTAAATTTTACAATAAAATATAATAATTTAAAAATTATTACTTATGTCGACTGTAGTATACTATTCATTGATAAGAATTTTTCCATCGGTCTTACAGTCTTATAAATT
>JAPYZP010011648.1:0-15763 GCA_030522985.1 Torymus sinensis
TGTTTTTTTCGAGTTTGTTTATGTTTTTATGGTTATGGTTGGTCCTGGATATTTGCAACGTTCGCTCGTGCCAGTCACTCGTCACGCTTTCGCTCATGGTCAGGCATACGTTATGTATCTTGCGCTCGTGAATTAAATTTTGAATGTAATGTTTGTTTGTTTGTTTATTAGTACTTATAGTTATTTAATTATTAAGTTACGGTGTATATACGCTGCGCTTTGGCGAGCATTAGAAGATAAAGATTGGTTGGATTTTTTTTTATCGCGGGTTTCGATATATTAAAAAGTCATGAAATAATCTTTGAAAAATTGATTGTAACTTTATATTTGATTGACAATGTCTGCACAGTATTTTAATCGTAGAAAATTACGTTTATAAACAACCACTTTATCCAACTGCTTTTAATCTTCTAATGCAAAATAACAGACGAAACTCGTGCACTTGCAACTTCGAGATTTATCATTTGTTCGTTTTATATGCACTTTAAGATATAATGAATTTCACGAGTTTTGTTTGCCTTTCGAACGCCAATAATCTCTTAAGAATGTTTTCCTCGACTTTTCTAGAAACTACGATTGTACTTTATGATTCTCTCGAAAGATTAACGTTTATCCTGACTTTTTTCTCAATACTTTTATGAAACTGGGGTATTTTTTTAATCTATGAACCGTGATATATTTAGACCTGTGACTTGATTCAACTGTTGTAGTGAGGGACAATATTATTGTGATCGCCCGACCAGGCTCATTGTGGACGTGTGAAAAATTTTTATTTTAAAATATGCAATTTATCAACCTGTTGATGCAGAATTTAAATATACTATGTAGAATACAAATTTTTACGTAGACATTTAAGAATCATGATGAACATAATCTACTTTTACTACCTGCACAACACTAAAGGTGTTATGTAAATTTCCTAAAAGCAAATCCATTTCATCCTGATTTCCGTTTATCCGAAACTTGCCACGTATATAAGATGGTCAGTCGCAGACCAGCCAGGCGATCACTCATAACAGTAGAAGAAAATGAATGTTGTGAAGAAGAGAAGAAGGTGGTGTGCGGCAGAGAAGTATTTATATACATATATAAAGTCACAGCAGGTGATATGTATACATATACATACCACGTGTGGCACTGGAGGGGGCACGAGTACGTGCGTACTCGCGCGAGCAGAGGATATGTGTATTATACAAGCGGAACAAAAATAAAACAGAGGACAGAAAAGCGGTGTCAGCGAGGTGATATATAAATTGCTATAAGCTTAAAGCGGATGGGGGGCAGCATATCAACAGCAGCGGAAGCGCAAAAATTTCGTCCTGAATTCATGAGTAACGGATAAAGATCTCAAGCGTGTCACTCTCTTGCGATGCTAACTCTGTTAAAGCGGCACAAACCCTAATTCTAAATTATAATACGAGTGGTTATAAGCAGCGTCAGCAGCAGCAGCAGCGATAGTGTATGCGTGTGCATTGATGATAGTAAATAATAATACTAACAAGTGCTAAAAAACGAGTGTGTGTGTGCGTGTTTGCAGCGTAAACTCAAAATGATAGCGTGTGTATTTGTCAAACTAAGAAGCGTGTGTAAATCGAAGCAGCGTATTTATTTATATGAAGCAGTGTGTAAAAAAAGCGCCTGATGTTAAGAGTATAAAGCATTTAAGCGTATCCCAAAGCTTGTATCTATATAGCGTATCGTGAAAAGCAACGACGAAAACTTTGTTTCTTCTCTGTCACTGGAGAAAATAAATTTATTTCGTCGCCGCTGCTTCTCCCGGACGCTTTTATCTCAATACTGTCTTTTTTTCGTTATCCTTTCGTTCCCTTTCCTCTATCCAACGAACACCGTCTCACACCTTAGCTCACAGTCTCAGCATTTTTTCTTTTATACATAGATAGATATATACGTATGTACTCATATAAGCTTCTCTCATTAATCCTTACTAAAGGCACTCTCTAAAGCTTTTGTCAAATGCTCTAAATGCAACCAAACGCGCAACGGGACGCTCGTCGCTCTTAATTATTCGTGTCCTGCCAACTCTCGCACACTCGATGACGAACAACTTTTCCTCCTGAAACATCAAAGTCTACGAGAAGAAAAAAAAAGCAACAACAACGTGTCGGAATATTGTCAACAAAAATCATACTCCGTTGAATCGATCGAACGATCAACTAAATTAAATTAAAAAAAAAATTATGATAAACATTAAAGCTATAACAAAAAAAAATATTTTATATCACCATATTGTAAATGAATAAAAAAATGCCTGTAAAAGAAAATAAAATTGTAATCGATAGACATCCAAGAGAAAAAGTTGACCGCTCACTCTTTTACACTCTCGCTCTCACTATACACATACAGACGCACGGGGCATATTTTTCTCTCTCGACGAATCTCCACATCGTTTGGATAACCTCGCCGTGAAGTATGTATGTGTGCGATCGCTATATCATATCCGAGCCACGAGACAATCCTTATCTAGAAATGGCTGTAAAATAAAAGTGATTAGTATTTGCGTCGGCAGCTCTGCTTTTGGTTTGAACTTCACTCTCCTTCCTCTTTCCTGAACTGCCTCATCCACACCTGCGAAAGTTAGTAATGATATATCGATTCTACGGTTCCAGGTAAATTTGGAAGACTAAGATATTAAAGCAACGTTGTTTATTTCGACATGGTGAATGACTATAAAGATTTCAGCAACTGCAGCTGTGAAATCGAAGAAACAGTACAAAGGGGTCTACCTTGTAGAGAATTCTTTTAAACTATACCTTGCCCATATAATTTTGTAAATAGTTACTATTATGTATCACAGATTGGCAAAAAATTCTCCACAACGTAGAAACGTATGTTAAGTACGTTGTATATGCGTGTGATTACTTTTTGTCTCTGTTATTCTGGCTCTCTCTCTTTCTCTTCCTTCGAAAGCACTTTTATTTGGCGCTCAAGTTTGTGGACACGTTCTCTACATTTTCTCGTTCTCTCCGATTCGCTTTTCCCGGCTGCGCATTAGCTACACAGAGGCTGTAAAAATTTTGCATATCTCTCTTTCGCTCTTTCTATCTGCGGTCTACCATGGCTCAGATATGATTTTGAATTTTCCTTTCGGTGTTTTAAATTTAATTTTACATTTAAACTTAACGCAAGCAATTTGAGAGTGGCAATGTGTTCGGGTTATCAAGGGTTTCGGTGTTAGTATGTAAGTAAAGAGAGACTTAACTAAATTAGTAACCTTTTTCCTTTTCTTTGTTTATCTTTATATTCCACTCGTGCTATTACACACATATTTTATTCTATCGTTGCTAAATAAATCTTGAGAAAAAATACACGTTTGGATTTATAGTCATTACGTATTTTAATAAACTAACAAATACTTATATTTAGACAACAAGCATGTACTTTTTCTTAGAACAATAATGAACGAAGTGAAGGATAGGGTTCACATGATGTACAACGATTTTATAAAAAATAGGTTTTTAGTAAGCGTCTCGCTCCCTCGCTTTATTTTCACACACGTATATATACACACTTTCTTTGATTCTTGAGTGTTTGAAACTTCCTAACACTATTCTACATAAAAATATAAATGACTTGTTTTAATTTTGAAAAATATACCTTTGTCTATGAGTGTGACTCTGTGTGCTATGTGCGTTTGTGCTCGAAAAGAGCATTGCAATTTTTCTTTCTCACTCTCTGCGTGAACAAAAACTAATGTTTTCTACATGCCGTGCTTATTGCATTGATTAAATAAAAATTTCTAATAGAAATGTAGCGACGTACACTGAGAAAATACTATCTTTTTAAAAAATATATTGAAATTATGCGAAGAAAGATTTCTTTTCTCAGTACACACAGAACTATGTTTCGCGTATTGGTTAAAGTGCGTTATTAGTCAATTGTGGATTAGATTTGAAAAAATTTTGCACATCCCTCTTTGGTTAAATTTGCAAATTGCCAGCAAAAGACACTGGCAACAAAGCTGATTATAAACTAATTAGCCAAAGTTAATCGCACGCACAGGCCTTTTGTGTTAATTGTTGAAAAAAAAAATTAATGTTATTAACATACAACTGTGTGAGAATGTAAAGATAGTGAGAGTGAAAAAACTCACAGGAAAAAGCAAGCAGGGCATTATAAACATATTGTACAGAAAAATAAAATTTGTAATTATCCAATTAATATTTTTTATAATAAAATTTAAATATTACTAGAGAAATTTTTTAAACAATTGATAAATATAATATTATTATTATGTAATACGAGTTTTTTACCAGTAATTTTTAATAAATAATTTCTTATCAAACTTTACATTCCACCAATTGAGCAATAATTCCAAAGTAATCATTTCGTAAACTAAACAACTAAATAAATTATAACTTTACATTTAATTTTATGAAACTTGTTCGTTTTGTAAGAATACAAAAAGAAACAAAACAATTTTAGAAAATAGTCATTTTGTGGAATAGCGAAGGAGAGTGAGAAAGATCATAAAGAGCAAGATTTAAATAGGAAGAACAAGAAAGTGTGTTTCGGCGTGTGATTCAGAATAACTTCTGTACAAACATCGTAAACAGTAAACGGAAAATCGGAAAATTAATAAGTGACATTGTGGAGAAGAAGAGTAAAGAAAAACACATTAATATAATTAAAAAAAGACATGATGGGAATCCGCGAACACTGTGCCACAATCAAACTACCTATCATCTAAATGTTCATATTTCTAAATAACAACAAATAGAAGATATAATTAATAGTATAACAATAATAAATACTACTGTTTCGTATGTTATTATCGTTATAATAATTATTATTATGTTTACAAATTAGACTAAAAAAATGCAGAAAAAAGGAATTTTTTAAATGTAAATTGTAAAAAAAAGAAACGACTTTTGTAAAAAACGATTAAAAAATGGCGACCCACCGGTTGAGGCTGCCTGCCTCTCCCTCTGGCAGGTGGCGGAGGCGGCGCGTAATCGAAATAGTAATCTTCATATCGATAATAGTCATCGTAATATGGATCACTGTAGCCACCTCGATAATCCCCGTAACCGTAATAGTCGTAATCATAATCTATAAAAACACACATTACAAATAGATCCAAAATTTAGCCACGTCTATTTTTTTTCATTATAAAAAAACACAACAAGAATGTTTTTGCGTGATAGACCAATTTTGTCAATCATGAAAAAAATAAAAATAAAAAATATTTATGTAAATGCATGTATATATATATATGTTTAAAATAAATGACAGAAGTAAAAAGATTATATAAAAAAAATAATAAACTAATAAACTAACTAACTAACTAAATATTCCACAGTACATACAGAGACGTAATATTTTCGTAAATAATAATGATAATACATGACCACCGTTGCTCCGTTATTGCAATTCCATAATAATCACATTTTCAATGACAGAAAAAAATCAATAAAAAAACAATAAGCATGCCGGGAAAAGATACTTTTTCCAATACAAAAATATTTTGTTGTCATCTATGCCAATAGATTCGTGAGACGAGAACTGTATGCATTACAATTATAACAATAATAATAAATTAGAAAAAACCAATAAGTATAAAGTGAAGGAACAAACGAGAGAGAACTCAAAAACTCGTTGCGCTAAGTTTTTACTTAAAGGAAAATGAATGAAAAGATCCGACTAAAACAAGTGCCGGAAGAAAACTCTGGTCCCGTAATAAATCAAAGATTAATAAATTCTTGAAATGTAAGTAAAAAAAAGAACCTCTTAATGTTTACCCTACCACCATCACGTTTACAAACTTCAAAAGATACACGCCAACTCGCATCTCGAAGTCTATCACAAAAAAATTAAATGTTTTTTTTTTCGAACAAAAGAAAATAAATAAATATAATATAATCACGGATTATTGTAGTACTAGTCTACGATTAATTTAAAAACAACGACAGTCTTCGATGACGAAAATTGACATGCACCAGCAGACGAAAATAATCTACTAAACTCAACCAAAGAAAAAAAATCAGAAAATTGAAACAACTACTAATATTTGAGACAACGGCGCATTCATCATTCTCAACAAGTGTCGCGGCTTACCTAATTCCTTGAGAGCTGAAAACAGATTATGTCGAATGATGATACGTTCATATACGTTTATTTCTAGAAGTAAGGTTTCACACGCTCACATAATAAAAAATCATACTTTTCAACCCAACAATATAATAATAATAATAATAATAATAATAATAATAATAATAATAATAATAATAATAATAACATAAACAAAAATAATACTGAGCTCATTCCCTTAAGAATGCGCTCTTTAAGATTGTATAATATAACGAAAAATAATACCAGTGCTAAGTGGTACAAAGAAAAAAAAATACAAAACAAACGTGCATGCATAATGAACTTGAGCGATTGAAAGAAAAAAATAAAGGTTGGTTTTATGACAGGATGTGGTAGTGGTAAGGTAATTATGTGCACCTACAGCTATTTCATATTTATAAATGATGAATAAGTGAGAAGTCACTCTGTATTTATAAGATTATCAACAAATTTTGTTATGGAGGCAGACCATTTTAATATTTTACAGAAAATTCTAAATTAATTCTTACGAATTAATAAATGAAATATTAAAGCAGTGATGGTTAATTAGCATCCTTATTATCTCACTACAATCCCTTAATGTAAACGTCCCTACTATTTTATTGATTACTATGAAAGTATGAATAGGTTCTTTCAGATCTTTTTGGAAGGTAAGATATAAGAATATAGTTTTATTGATGAGACACCCTCTACCACTATTGTTGCGTTCCAAAAAAGTTTATTTCTCATGCGCTTAAGCGAAAAGGTATGTAGTGAGATAGTGAAAAATTCCCAAAGCATGCGGGATGTTTTTGTATGTTACATTAAAATTGAATGAGAACATCTTTTAAGTTTTATACAGACACTTATAGCAACATTGCTATAGCGTTAAATTATTGGTTTATTTATATAGGTCCATTATATACGATAAACTTCTTTACGTTATTTTACAATAAAATTACTCTGAAAGAACTAACGGTTTCTTAAAATTTTTATCTATCAACCTATCTTTAAGGTCCTTTTATCTCTCTAATTTTTCTTCAAATAATTGGTAGAACAGGATTAAATTATAATTTAAAAAACATAAAGCAACATAAAAAAAAAATAAATAAAAATTAATTATGAAACAAAAAATATGTTAGCACGAATTAATAATATAAAAATGAAAACAACGACTTTCATTATCATGGGAAATAACCGATTCGCAAGTCAACAAGTAAAACAATGACGCATTGGTAAGCCGACTTACCGTAGGTGTCACTTCGCAACGGTCCACGCATACCTGCGCCAGTGCCCCGAGGGCCTTGTCCAGGTCCGCGTACTGGCATTGGGCCAGCCATCATGCCCGGATGCGAGGGAGATCCTCTATAATTAAGAGAAAGGTTGCAATTAGTTTTAGTTGTCTAGAAATTTCGCAATCCTTGGCTTTCATTTTTTAATTAACAAACTCTGCTTGAATATTTGCTATTAATGGAAGAAGTTTCTTAACGTTAACTATAATTTATATTTGAAACCTCAATAGTTATAAGAATAACTTATCATTCTTAAATAAAAAATTTTATTTTTTCAAAATATTCATACTACTTAAAAATTCGAACCAAGATATTGCAATTGTGCTTTTGTTTTGTAAGGATAAAAAGACGTACAATGCATTGTCGTACCCGCCACGGCTCTGCATCAGCTGCATCATTTGCATCATTCTGCGTTCTCGCGCACGCAGCATTTCTTCCTTTTTCTTCTTGTCGGATGGCGGCTTTGCTAGTGAAACTTCTATGTGGGAACCCCCCATTTCTTTGCCGTTCAATTCACGCATCGCCTAAAAATGATCATAAGTCAGATAATGTTGCAATATCGACATTTATTTTTTATTTGTAGTAGTCTAAATACATAATTAAATTTATACTTAAAGTATTAAAAAATTTATAACTATTATTTTTATAGTTTTTACAAAAATATAAGTCATTCATACCTTCACAGCACAATCTCTATCCTCAAAATGTATAAAAGCATAATCCTTGATCTTTTTCACCCTCTCAATTTTGCCATGTGCTTCAAAGCACTCCTTCAGCTTTTCCTCGGAGCAGTCTTGTGTCAAATTTCTTACATACAACACACGTACCTGTATAACATAGCATTTTAGTAAATGAATATAAGAATTTCAATAGTTTTTTTAGTCTCATTTGAAATTATTCAATGTTCTTACAAAATTTACAAGATACTTTAAAAGAAAATGACAAAGTCATATTACTCACTTTGGACATCGTTTGCTCATCTGGTTCTTCTTGAGGATCAGCCCAGTCGACAATGATGTCACAGCCCCAAACTTTCATGCGACCTGTTCCGAGTCTCCTTTTGGCTAGTGAAGCTGCTTTGTGAGACTCGTACTCCAGGAAGCAGAAGCCCCGATTCTTCTTCTTGTCATCTGGTGAACTATAGATTATCACCTCTGTCAACCCAGCTATAGTAGGGAAAATCAGAAGAAGTGTAAGAAAATGTATAGTTTCGGAGAAACAGTGAAATTTATCAAAATAAAAATAAAAAAAAATATTTTTTTTTCTGTTGAATAAATAAAAAATAATGAATGATGATGGATAGAGAACGAAAAAACTAATTGCGAAATAATAATGCAAAATTTAACAAAAACATCTTAAAAAAACACAAAAATAAATAAAATTTGTTATGTTTTCAAAAAATGTTGAAATTTGTGTAATAAACGTCTTTTTATTTGTAATTTTGAAGATGAATGAATGAATGAATGAACGATGACATGATTTTTCTACCTTAAAACGTTTTTCTCTCTTTTGTTCTTAGGAATAAATTAAAACCAAATATTGTAAATCTGGTCTGTGATTAAAAGAATAAAAAAAAATTATATTTTTGGGTGAAATAAAAAAAGAGAGAAAAAAAATAATGTAAGTGTATAAAATCTTCAAAAATAAATCTTCATCGCATTTTTGTTTTTCTATTCTCTGGGGTTATATGGTTCAACTCTCCTTCCTCTCAGTTTAAAAGCTCCATTCCATTATATAGTACATGGCACCTACCACTCACATTGTCAAATAAATAGATACTTGATTTTTTTGAAAAGAGAGAAAAACACCAATCGCATTCAATTTCTTCCACCATTTGAAAACACACATGGAAAATAAATAAATAGAACA
Organism: Torymus sinensis; assembly: GCA_030522985.1. NCBI lineage: Eukaryota > Metazoa > Arthropoda > Insecta > Hymenoptera > Torymidae > Torymus > Torymus sinensis. Next base: position 9,228 of record JAPYZP010011648.1, read on the forward strand.
AAAACAAGAAAAAAAGGTAAATAAACAAATCCAAACCAGTGTATACACCCAACTAATCGATACAACTAAAAAAACAGTCCTGACCACACCCAATGTTCTTCTACTCTATAATCGACTCAAATAATAAATGCTCAAGTAGTGAAACACTGTATTTAGCCAAGTGTATAATTGCCAATTGGATAGTCCAAAACCGTTTGTAAAGTCATAGACGTTTTTCTTACTTAAATAGCATGCAATAAAGTCTGTGAAAGAGAAAAATCTTAAGAAATAAAAATAAAAAATAATAGACTGCCATCGACAGACAAAAGAAAACAAATTTCGTGCTAAGATCTTGAAAACTCGTCCAATTTTATTGTACATGATTTAATAGGCATTTTGATTTTGGATCATAATTCTTTTGGATCCTCTACTCCTTTGACCGCGGGCACTTGCCTCTGGGATTTGTGCTTTTGTCAGTCGGGTATTTTCCCTCTCTGTATCCAGACTCTGGAGCAGTGAGCATGCAAGAAACTTATTAAATGTTCTCACAACTGTTCTGTTAGCTCAATGACTTAAAAATACTCAGTAAGAGCCGTGTCCTGAGTTCAAACTAAAAATTCTTGCAGTAAAATTAATCTATTATATAATAAGTGTTATGTTAAAAAGAAAAATCTTAGGTATTTTTAATATCTCTCACTATATTAATATTTCTAATCAGAAGATTTTTAATCAACACCCACAAACAGAAAATCTTTTGCTATTTGATTATCTCAAGAATTCACAGAGAGGTACAGACGTTCAGTTGAGTTTGTTAGTGGCTGTAGTTATCACCGTACACAGAGAGTTAATTTTGCTGGATGTCAAAATATGAATACCAAAAAATCTTTGTCCCAAGTGTTCCACAAAGAGTCATTTAAAGGGCGGACTTTCTTGGACTTTAATGAAAGTTGTACCACATTTGTCGTTTTCACCCCCATTCTTGCCACCTCGCACTCCATGAACATTCACTCACACTAACTTTCACGTTAAAATTTCGTTCTTTTTTTTTTTTTTTTTTTTTTTTTTTTTTTTTTTTTATTTTTTTTATTTTTTTTATTTTTTTTTTTTTTTTTTTTGTTTTTTTTTTACGTGCGTGCTTTGTAAACTCTTCAAACAAGTCATCTCGGTCTCGATTCTTTGGAATATTTCCCACAAACAAGCGGTGATTGTTATAAGATACGGTAACACCAATCTTTTTCCCTTTCCGAATCTCATAATCATTCAGCTGTAAGAATAATGTGGAAGGAGAGTGCCAATTAAGCTTGTCGGTTTCTCACGTGAAAAAAATGATCGTCTGCTTATATTGGCGCTGTGACTGACCGTGTGGGGGCGTTTTTTTTAGTAATTTTGTCTGTCTTTCAGTTGCTTTTGTGTCTTTCTTTTAGCATTATTTTTTCGTTTCTTTTCTGCTCGTTTTTTGCTTGTACAGTTTTTCATTCATATTCTCAAAAAATAGTGACAAGTGACCTTCGAGGACACGAGAGAGGATAAGTCATACACAGAGGAGAGAGAAGTCAAGGAGAGTTGTTGCTAATGTATATACTATTGAACCAATTTTGAGGGAGATGGATTGTGATGATTATGATGATGATAATGATGCCAGGGTAAGTATGCAGGGTGGGTGTGGGAGTGCCTGTCCGTTTTTTAGCGAGCCACTCACGCCCCAGCAGGTCCACGCAGGTCTCCCAGAACCCCCATGCTTTAAGGCTTAGTCATGAATTTTGATTGGTCAACCATATTTTATAGAATTTTTCCATTTTTTTTTTTTCGTATTATTTATCGACCAAGCAAGTTATTGGTGAAAATGTGCTTGTACATTTCTACTTTGGCATTGAATTTCGTAATATTTCAAAAATACGATCTTTTAAATTTAATAAAAAAATTAGTAAAAAATAAACAAATTTTTAAATCAATATAAATATGTTGCTAATCGTAAAAGATGTAGGAAATTTTACGAATACAATGAACTCCAATATATCTTATCTCAACGCTTACACGCATGTATTAATTATATTGAATCAAAATAGCATTAAATAGCCACATATGTCAAAAAAAAAAAAAAAAAAAAAAAAATAAAGTTGGAAAAAATTAAAAAAAAAATTATTAAACCAAACAAAAACAATAACTTTGACTCGATGCATGTTTTTTAAAATTTTTTTAATTAAATCACGCTGCGACTTAAATCTAAAGAATCATCCAAGATTCTCTCATCACAAAAACGCGCGCGGGCTCTCTCTCTCGCTTGCTTACTTACAGTCTGTTACTCAAAAATACAAATGCTCTTACATGTTCATTCCGTCACTCCCTTTGCTCCTCTCTTTTTTCCAGCCCGCATTCCAATCGACAGATATACGTATTATTATCATTATCATTATCTTTTATACACGCAAGTACGGCAAAATATGGTGTATACGCATACGTATACACGTGTATATAAACATAGAAAACGAAATATACAATAGTTACTCAAAATGCATCGGCAATATGTATATATATAATTAATTAATAAAAAACGTATTATATAGTCGCAGAAAATAGTCGGCATACGATAGTGCTCAAAAAGTTAAAAGTATAGAATCAATAAAAGCAGTGAGAAATAAAAGAAAAAAAGACTGCAGGCTTTCAGAAAAGGAGGAACTGAGCGACGAAAATATGTATAAATATATTATATATAAATGTACTTCTAAATGCAGAGGAGAGCGGGAAGACAAAGAAAGGCGTATATGTAAATAACTAGAATAATATATATATCGCTTCTTAATTGTTTTTTTTTAATGTTTTTTTTTTACTTTTTTTTTTGCTTTTTAAGTTGCGTCACCCGAGAAAAATCCATGAAAAATTCGGAAAGAGATTGCTCATAAATGCATATGCGCCTGTGAAAAAGATTGCACATTAAATTTACACACAAATATATGTAACTATCAGATGTTACATATATTTGTGCGTTTAAGAAATACCTCGATTATTATTACGCTGTAATTATATACAATTTTTTTCTCGGGCATATATAATATGTAACTCATAACTCAACCTAAATATGAGAGGAATAGAAGACTTGGACCAGAGAGGTGTTTTACTGTTCACTAATAAACCGAGAGGCAAGGAGACTGACCAAAAGTATTATATATGCTTTTCTTTTTTCCTTTATAACAGAAGACTTTGTGGAAGGTATCGCGCGAACGCTAGTCTGGCGCCTGACCATCGACGGAGAAAAAAAGGACAGAGAAAGAGAGATAAAGAGAACATTCGTTGATCAGACGAGACCTTTGGCGCGTTCGCGCTCAACTGTCTTCTCTCATCGATGATGCTCCATATAAATATAAATGCACTATAGAGTGACGAAGTGATATACATGACAAAATAGTTCTCGTAGCAATGATGCAGACCAACTCTACTTATAAGCTACCACTCTCTTATTGTTTACTTTAGTTTACAAAGGTAGTAAGAAGAGGCAGGTAAAGGTAGGTATTTGAAGGTATAGGTAACACACGCCTCGAATTCACTTTACCTGTTAATTTACCAAACTCGTCCAAGATCTCCTCTTTGCCTTTTGACTTTGGTATGTTCCCCACGAAAAGTCGTAGATTAGGAACACTAATGTTTACTTTCAGACTCTTGCCGGGTTTTATTTCGTAATTATCGAGCTGTGGGATGAAGAAAAAACACACACATGCCTAATTTTGTTTCAATTTGGTATAAAAAATAAAAAAAAAGAAAGAAAATTCCGTAAAATACGTAAAAGTAATAAAAAAAAGTAAAAGAGAAAATTGTTGTGCTTCATTATTTTTTTCACATTTTTTCTCTTCTTTTTTCCGAACGAAAAAAAAGAAAAAAAATCCGAAAACGAAAAAGTAGAAATTACTGAGTTGCCAAAATTTCCTTGTTTTTTGCAAAAATCATAAATAAATATTAAAACAAAATAACTAAAACAAAATAACTAAAAAAAAATTGATTTGATTATCAAACTTAATAAATTATAAATAGCATGGCGTGGATCTCCATTTTAGCATACGCGCATTGTTGCTCGAATCTTCACAAGATAACCGGCCTGTGCTCTCGCGTTTATAATAAAAACGCTCGTGCACTCCTGTAAACAAATCTTTTAGCCTAACCAATTTTTCTTTGCAAAATTTTGTTACAAAAATTGTCACTGTCCAATGAAGTTGTTAAGACCAATTAGTTAAATACACCCCTAACCAATTAATTGCCTGAAATTTTGCTTTGCTCGTTTTTCATTTTACTTTTTTGTCCAGGAAGGTTCTCCACTCCCAATTTTGCCCACTGAGCAAAGAGGAGAGCTGGAAAAGAAACTCATCCGTAGAACACTGTTAATATTGCGTTGTTCAAGTCTCCAATACACAACACAAGAATGTTTGTTTCGGGATACAAGTTGGATGTCAGTATGCGTATGTACTTGAACTATGAATAAAAATGGTCAGGGACATATACATTTAAAAAAAAAAAATAAATAATTTATGTGGATTGTTCGTTAAGTTGTTTAAAAACGATTGTCGCGAGAGAAAGGCTTTAATTAAAATATCATTTTATTTTTCAAGGATTGTTTGATAAACAGGATATATTAAACACTTATAATAACTACTACCACGAACAAGAACACGGACACAGAACAAGCCACATGTAGGTGTATTAACACTTAAATAAAATGTTTAACATAAAAACAAAAAAAAAAAATAAAATAAATAAATAAGATATGATATCTTAAGATGCAAACTTGAGGTGCATTATAAAAATGATTCGAAATAAATTGTGAAAATAAAAAGTAAAATGAGTGTTAAACATTTTGATTAAGAGTAGGCTCTGGTAGCAATAACAATTTTGTAACATTTTTAGAAATTTTGTAAATAATAAATAAATAAAGAGATCCAATAAGTCCATAGCGGCATGGTAATCAACTAATGGGAATGAGAAAAGATAAGATTGTACATGATACAAGGAGGACAGTTGTGTGAAGAATGAAAAGAGTTTAACATACCTCTCTGACAGCTTGTTGTGCAGCATCCCTATTTGTAAATGTAATGAAGGCATATCCCCTGTTTGTACCAGTCATGGGATCCATCATTAACCTAAGATCCCAGATCTTTCCACACTTCTCGAATAGAGGTATTAACTCATCTTCGTACATGTCTTTTGGGATTTTTCCACAAAATACCTTTATAAAGAGTGTTATTGAATATTGTGACATGTATAAATGATTGTTATTTGTAGAAAAGATAATTTATCTATTAAATCTTACTTCACAACCAGTGCCAGGTGTTGGGCCTTCCCAATTTGGTGGTGGACCTCCATATTTTCTTTGTCCAGTAGTTACATCCAAAGGATAGCCGGTTCTTTCAAGTATCATCTAACAATTAAATGTTTTCATATAGATTATCAAAGTAAGAAAAAAGAATTAAGAACTATTTTTTATTGTTTTCAGGATCATTGAAATGGTAAATCACATTATACTCAACTCACCTTAATTTTATCTTCATCGGGTGCCTTTGGCGTTGTGCTAGTGCTGCCAGTTCCTTGACCAGCACGACTCTTCTGCCTATAGGTTTTCATGACTCCACACAGGTATGCCGATTTGTTGGACACATGCTCCAGATTTGATTCGAGGAACTGTGTGAGAACATTGAGCGCTCCATCTACAGGAAACTCCTTGAGTGCATCCAAGGCTCTCTCATCCAAGTCAACATGGGCGAGTTTTCCAGTCTTGTAGATTTCATCGAGCTTGGCGGCAACCTTCTCGTTCAGCCCATATTGTATGAGCTTAGAGTAGTCTTCCGTTCGGTCGGTGTACTCCATCTCCTCCTTGGACTGTTTGTCCTCGGCCTTTATTTCCCCGTTCCCCTCTGCCATGTCTTTAACAAAGAATTAAAGTAAAAAGTTAGTTTTAAAATTTTTGCAAATTTCTGGTGATTAGAGATATATTCAAATGATTAGTAATCTTTTGAAACTCTACATAATCTATCATCTATAATATAAAACTTTCAGCACAATTTAAAATAACATAAAAAAAAAAGAAAAAAAAACTGTCTTTAACCACTATTATAATATCCATTTTGAAATTTACATTTGGCAGACTCTGTATCTATCGTGAACAGGTAAATTTTCATCAATCCGCGAGATCAACCCGTTTACTCGCGGCACAGCTTCTAGACAGCTGCGCTATTACAAACCATCTAACGGAGCCACACCTCCAACTACTATCCCCTTCAATCCCAAATCCCTAGCAAAGCTAAGCCAAACCAAGCGCGCTCTTTAAATTTGCACCGACTCCGATCTGCACTTTTCCTCTATCTCTCCACAATGAAAGAATCGATCGCCCTAACCTCTCCTCCCAACCAAAAAAAAACAAAAAAATCTGTCACACGTCTATGCGAACTCCAACTCAAGAAGACGGAAAAAAAAAACAAAGACAACGCTAAATTTATGAAATTCACGCGAGAAGACGATCGCGCGCATCGCGACGGAAAAGCGCCATCATCGCCGTTGCTGCACCGGGCGGCGGACCA
>JAPYZP010011651.1:0-10334 GCA_030522985.1 Torymus sinensis
GGGGGAGAGAATCGTTTGCTTTCACACCGTTCGATAAACAAGACTTTTAAGAGTGATTAGTCCTTGGGTTCAAATCTTTGGCACTTGAATAGTCTTATATAGAAACAACATTGTCTATAACGCGACGTTTTTTTTTTTATTATCATTATTAATTATTAATTCAATACTTCATTTTTTTTCGTACGATTTTTTTCTTGTTTGTTCTATAATCCACCTTCACACGTTGTTTCCCAGAAAAGGGAAAAAAGAAAAACCAGAATACACAGAGCGTATATCCGAATTCGATCGCCGCGATCATTGAGTCTCTCTCTCTGGGAGTAGCGAAAACGAACAACCTATAAATAAAGTGTGTACATACGTCGATGGAGGGCGGGTTGCATGGAGGAGGAGGAATGAGGGGGGAAAGGGAGGGAACAGAGATGCACGCGTCAAGTGAGACTGCGCTCGTTGGCAGAGTATCATCATCTCTCTTACTCACTCATACATGCATATATAACACACACTCATTCGCGTAACGCATCGTGACTTTGCGCGCGGGGAGCATTGTTTCAGCTCTCGCGTACACACAGTCTTCTTCGGTTTATTCGCACGCGCGTTATATTGTACCACATACATAACGACGTAAGTATTTAACAATGGTGGTTTTTGGCACACGGTATTCAGGGGGGGGAGGAAGGAAGTATTGTTGGGTATATATACGTATATAACGACCGCGAGAGACGCGATGCCGTATAGTATAATATACTTCGAATCACATACACATCGCGCATTCGCTCACCAGGGGTGCGGGGGGGTATAGAGAACGGGGAATTATCTCGTTTTGTACAGACTTTGTTCCGTTTTTTCGTCGTTTTTTTTTCTCTCTTCATTTCTTTTTTTTTTTTTTTATTATAAAATACTAATAATGTATAATAATGGTAATTGTAGTCATTATTATATATAATAATATAATAATAGTAATAATAATAGTATCAACAGCCATATTATTTATATATTTATATGTATATGACAATAGAAATCAACTAATAAACGTTTGATTTTATTCTCTCTCTCTCATTTATCATTCTTTCTCGCTTTCTCTCTTTCGCACTCTCGCACGCAGACGCGCGTAAAACACTCACTCGTATATAATCATCATCAACCAGCACACATCGATCCTTTTCCTCTCGTGCGAAATATGCGAATAATTCGTTCATTAGACTTTGTGTTTAATATCTCTCTCAATACTCTTTCCTCGCCCTTCTCGTATCTATCATTATCCATTCACATCGTCCCAATGTATGTGTGTGTGTGTAATGGCCCTGCGTCAGACGCTACTTAAATACGGCCCGAGATACGCATGCCGAATGCCCATATAGCGCGGTAGGTGTGAGTGGGGGTAGGGTGTCAGGATTTAAAATCGCTCGTAGAATCGTATATGAGGAAGACGGGAAGGGAAACGAGGGGGCGGTGGGGGAGGAAAAGTTGCGTTTATTATATAGCATATAAAAGGATACAATGTACAAACATTCGTGAATGTCATAATCTTATCTTTTTTTTTTGTTTCTCTCGTGTGTTCTCTGCGCGCGCACGCGGGCGCGCTACTTATAACGACGCTCCGATCGCGGCCTGTACGCGTATAATAATCAGTACTTCCTCGTCGGCGTCGTCGTCGCTTGATCCTTCTCTCGAGTACAGTAGTCTCTCTCTCCTCGTGTATATTTACAAATCTCTCTCTCTCTCTTTCTCTCACTCTCATCACACACTCTCAACTCACAATAACACCCTTTACATTATATTATACGATATATATACGCTGCGCGCGCGCCCGCGCGTTGCGTTATAAACGTCAGATGCGTGAGGGGAATGAGGGGGCAAAAGGGGGGAGACATAGCGATACACGCTAATCAGATTAATCGACGACGCGCGCGCGCGCGCACGCGGGGCTATGATCCTGTCGCGGGGATGCATATATAATGGTACGTGCGCGTATATTATAGTGTCTGCATGCGTGCTGCTGCTGAATGTGCGTCGAGTCTTTGCTCTCTCGAATTAGTCCACGCGCGCGCAGGTGTGTGCCTATATAACACACACCTAATACTATTTTTATAACGAGCACGTCCGTATACAGAGCTTCTCGCACGCGATTCGCGTAAGTATATATTCGATTCGGTGTATACATAGGAAGAGGGTAGACAAAAGGGGGGTGGGGCGTTTTCGTTTAGGCTCGTCGAGACAGAGAAGAAGAGAATATGTACAGAGAGAGACATAATCAGCTTGTGATGCGCGCGCGTGCGCTGCTCCTCCTCCTGCTCCGATTACAGCCGGGGGCTCTCTTCAGTAAGCGTCATCGTCGTCGTCATCGTCGTGGTGCTGGCAGTGGTCCAGGCAGCTCCTCCCGCTGCTCGGCCGACGATGCGCGACCCTCGGAGCTAGACGGCGATCGAGTAATCCGATGACGGGTTGCCCTGCTGGCCCGCCGGTCTCGACCAGAGCGAGCTCCTCAGGCCCAGCTTCAGCTTCTTCAGCGAGTCGATGTCGCACTCGGCCTCGCTCATCTCCTGGTGATTCTGGCCCCGCGAGGACGGGTGGTGATCGTTGCCGCCGCCGCCGGCGCCTCCGAAGGCTGTCTCCGCCACGGAGACCGGGGGCAGTATCGTGCGCAGGCTGCTCCTGCTCGGCACGTGCCATCTTCGCGTGCGGGAACGCGCGGGGGGCACACAGTAGAGGGCACACACAGGCATTAGTCAAAGTGCGGATACCTGCGCTCATCAGCACGCCTCGGATCGGATCTCCTTTGACTTTTTTTAGTTCGTTTTTGATGGTGTGTTGTACAGGCGCTTTTTGTATATATATAGGTATATTTTTATGCATTTTTTGTTTATCTTTATAATGTCGTTTTTTTTTTCATTTAATGTATCGCGATATATGGCATGATTTTTGTTATCTTTATCGTGGATCTGTGTGTATATGTGTATACCGCGCGAGTTTGGCAGTTATGTGTGTGCTCGGAATGAATAAATAATTATATATCACGCTGTGTGTTTATATTGATTTTACGTTAATACCGTTAATCGCGATTAAAGTATATGAATTCGTATATGCATATATATATGTATATGGCATGCAGTATAAACCAGGCGGACAGCAAAAAATTTTCAAAAATTGTCAGGTATTAACCAGATCCTCGCTCTTGTTTATATTTCATCTCATTATCCTTATTTGATTTGCTTCGCGTTTAATAATATATACATATATATATTCGAGCGATGCAATTAATTAAAGTGTCGAGTTCAAACGTATACGCGCGTGTATATAATAACGGATAAATTTTACATTAACAAAATTATACGCGAACGCGCGCGATACACCGACCGACGCTTGAATTACGCTTGAAAATTCATATATATATATATCGTACACAAAACTGCTCTCGACTTTATATAAAAACTTGCGAAACTCGTTACGCCGGGTAAACGTCGATTCGACCGAATGAAGAGAAAAAAAAAAGATAAATGGATGAAAATTGTAGAAGAAACTCTCTCTTACCTCGAGCGACCTCTTCGCGGCAGTGATTTTTGCTCGGACATTGGTGAGATGTCCGAGGAAGTGCTCGACGTACCGTGGTACATGAAGTCCGAAACGGCTCGAACTGCAACACACGGATACCCCATGGCTCGTATATATTCTTTAACACAGCAAATCGTTAAAATGACAAACAAACAAAACAAAAAAATGAAAAAAAGAAAATTGAAAACAACGGCACCGCGTATTATACGCGCGCGCGCTCCACATTCGCTCGCATTAGCGTTTCTCTCTTCTCCTCTAAAGCACTGCACTCTGAACAAAAATAAATATCAATGCAAAAACGCTCGCGTACACACTCTGTGAACGTAGCTGGCCATTATCGGAAACGCGATACTTTTACAACGGGCGTTTCTATCGATTCACGGCACACTCACACTGGTCAGCGCGCGCTCGCGAACAAAAAAACAACATACAGCGGAAACCAATACGAGCATCGCGCGCGAATCATACGTATATAAATGAGAGCGTATAGGAAAAAAAAGGAAAAATATGCGTATAATATGAGGGAGAGGAGGGAGGGACTTACTGTGCTTGAGCTTCCCGGCGTCGAGCTGGTTCGACGACTCGGTCCGGGAGCTCGTCAGCTGGTCCGCGTCAGACTCGCTCTGCTCTCGTCGCTCTCTACGTCGCCCTGCGTCTGATGCTGCTGCTGCTGCTTCCTCTGCTGACGTCGACGCGACGATACGCTCTTCAGCGTCTGCGAACCGGACATATGACCATTTTTATATGTTGAGTTATGTGAAAGGTATATATAATCTGGTTTGGTTTTTATATCTTTATGGTTGGAAGGCATTTACGAGTATTGTCACGTCCGAAAAGAGAAACAATCGTCGGTTCTGTAAATGGATCGGACGGTCTCGTAAAGAGATTTTTTTTATCGGAAAAGAAAGGCACGTCTTGTGAAACAAAAGTACTTTCCGTTCAAAATAACGAGGAAGTTAACTGTATTACGAAATTCTTAGACAATTTATCACTACTTCAGAACCAGGTATCATCATCATCATTCACTTAACCCCTTCGCAATCTCCATTTCTCTCCTCGCTTCCCCACCACCCGAAACTTCCATATAGTATTGTACGAAAAGCACCGTGAAAGCTCATCATATAACAATAACAATGGCAAGATAATAATAAGAATTACCGTCGTCGCAGGAGGCGGGCTCGCGCAGCCCTCCGTCATCGCGTGCTCGTGGTACATGAAGCTGTGCAGGAGAGTGTTGTTGGGGTGGAGGGCCCCCGCGCTGACATCCGCCGCGCCTGCCAGGCCGCCCAGCCCAGCCAGAGCGCCCAGGCCTGCCCCTGCGCCCTCCGAAAGCTGGAACGTAGCGTACGGAGAGATATCCTCCGCCGTCTCTGTAAGCCATCAGAAGGCATTGCCTACCTTTTAAAACGGCCTCGACCAACTCGTCCTTTTCCTAATTCATCTTCTCGTCATGCTAGATTATACCTCTTAGTGTGAGGAGGGGGAAAGAGTATTGCAGAATCGCGTGACCAAGGGAGATTCTGCGGCTAGGAGGAGTCGGGCTGATTACCTCTGCGAGGTAAATGCTCGGGGCTATTGTGCGGGCTTAGGAATTAATCCTTAATTAGGAAGTATAATGTACGGGTCTTTATTAAATTTGTTGGCCGAAGTTGCGAGGCAAGTATTATCGTTATTGTACAAATGCGCGGGGGAAGCTTAAATGTCTATACAGCAGGTCCATTCTATTTTATGTATATATATCTAGTGGAATAACTTGGGGCTTTAAATTTTCCTTGTTGTTAAGCTTATTCGAAAAGTGAATTACTAAATAAACAATTAAAATATCGTAATTATTATTTTAGTATATGTATACATATACGATCGGTTATAGGAATTTATTCGATTAAATTCATCGGAATCTCTAATTTAAGCATTTCCAAAATTATTAGCGTATACCATAATAATAACAACAGCATTAATAAACGAATAACCCGCGTATACGATTATACTTAAATTTCTCAATATCAATCTATAAACACATAAATGTTATAATATTAATGCATATACAGAGTTATGTCAGTATATATAAATGAATTAATAGCGAGCAATAAAATTATAATATATTAATAATAAAACGGCAATTCGCTCTCGAGACGGCTGTTAATAAAACTATACATACTGAATATAAATATAAAAAATATACACGCCATTATATGGACATACGTAGAAATCGTAAGAAGGATTCACCTGGAATCTTGTCGGGCGGCCCAGCATTGCCCTGCAGGGCAACCTTGTGTATCGTCGCATAGTACCTCTCGCGCTGCGTCTCGGCATTCTGCTGGTTCTCCTGCGACTCCTTCATCGGACGCTGCACCCGGTCCCCCGAGTACCCTACAACACCACCACCAAAACCAACCGGCCCGACCATTAAAATACATACGTATATTATGCACAATAGACGCGCACGCGCTACAATAGAATATTATACAGAAGGTGAGTATAGTCGGTTAAGGTAATATATACAGTTGGTGTGATTATATAGAGCGTGTTTACCGCGACCGGGACAGCTCATCGTGACACTCACTGTTTCGCCAGCGCGCGCCGATGGTCGCAGCGGCGAGCAGGAGAGCGCCCACCGCTACCAGCAGCGGCAGCATTATCTTCAGGTCGGCGTAGAACGCCGTCGGACCGCCGATGCCGCGTTCGGATAGCTCGGCTGGCGGTGCTGTGTTCCAAGCGAGAAGATGGAGGGTTAGAGAACGTGTGTTTTCGTTACGGGAGGGTCGGGTCGGTGTATATAGTTCCCTCGATCGAGTGTATATATTGGAGACGTTGAAATTACGGCAGGATAATACAAGCTTTGTTATTCATTGGCTTTAATAAAACGTTGTTACAGTAAATGCTGCGTATTATTGTAAGATGTAGTATAGGAAAGCTCGAGCTTATCATCGCGAAATATCGCATAAAGCATGATATCGGAGCTCTCGCGCTTGTACTCCTTACTGCAGCGTCTATAAAGCTACATTTTTATTGATCGGCTCTGACCTTTCGCTGATCCGCTGGGAAAACTGATTAATATCTCCTCGACGTATAAGCTCCGCGCCGTCTTCCACTAAAACTCTTTTCCATCGGGAAGAAAAAAGTAGAAGAACATCTCGCCGCGATATATATATACACGTCGTGCAAGTAGTCAGAGGCAAGATCGATCAGACACGGCAGAACCATTATACCTCTTCTTTTCACGCGCGACTAATCACAGCTCTGATCGTTTATATATTTACCGACCCATCACACAGCTCCCCCCTCATACAATCAGCATATATCAGTATTATATACACACACTCACCTCCCTCCTTCGTTAGCGTGACGAACGTAAACTCCGCCTGATTATTGCCCGCGACGTTGTACGCCTCCACCTTGAGCTGGTAGACGGAGCTCGGCGCCAGTCCCGTGACCACGAACCTCCGCTGCATCTTCACGTTGTTGGACACGAGGGTCCAGTGGAACTCGTTTATCGGCCTGTACTGTATCACGAAGTAGAGAATGGGACAGCCGTTGTCCGGCCAGGCGGACAGTCGTAGCACCAGCGACGAGGAGTTCGGCGAGAGGAAGGCAGCCGCGGGCGGAATACCCGGGGGCTGGCCCTGCGTGCGCACCGAGAGCACAGGCGAGGCTGGACTGCTGCCGATCTTGTTGTGCGCCGAGAGGTACAGCTGGTACGTGTTGCCGCACAGCAGACCCTTTTTTGTACCATGCGCGTAACATAACGTGCCAGGAATTAATGTCACGGTAAATGTGTAATTTTGTAACGGCATGAGAGAGGGATTAATTTTTGAAAAATTATATACGTGGGTCGATATGTACGATATGCGCTCGGTACAGCAGCGGCACGTGATTTAAATGTGTAAAATATTAAACGCGCGACGTCGGTGGTGGTGGCTGCTACTGCTGCTGCGGGCTGCTGCAAATATTTGATTGTTTCGCAGATTGAATTGCTCGATTTAATTAATTAATGAAAGAGGATGCGCGTGCACGCTCGCGTAAACGTGATCAACTACCCCCCGCGCTCGCGCGGAGCCTGAGTGAGTGAGAGAGTGCGGCGGTGGCGCGCGCGCGTTTGTAACGGATATTGGTGGATGTATATTCCGCAGCTCGAATTGGTAATATACCTTTGTGCCCGCGACTGGAGCCGGCCGTTGGGTTAAAAAGGCGGACGCGCGGGGGGATGGGGAGCGTTCGAAAAACGTGGCGTGAATGCAATTAGCGCGACGACGCTAATATATATTATACACGCGAAACATCGGAAGTGGTTTGATGTAATCATGGTAGGTGATAGACGGCCCAGTTTGCTCAGTCGGAGACTTACGTATATATGCGTTCTCGAAAAGTAATTAGACCGAGTGATACGTATATATATACGACGAGCGACTCTCCGAGAAATGAAGCGCACGTTCGTCCCGCGAAGAGTCAACAACCAGCGAAAAAAACACCGCGCGCGCGGCCGCGATAAAAAAAGCAACGACGACCCTTTTTCACCCACTGCTTCTCTCTCTCTTTCTCTACTGCAAACACTAAAAAGAGCATGCATTCGATTTTCATCTACCTACCCGCGCGCGTGGCCCTCGACGGACGCGGGCGTGTGTGTATGTGTGCCATTGCGAGGATTAAAAATTGAACTCGTTTCGGCACAGATGTACATTTTTGAGCACCGAGTGGTAGGGTGTACCCGTATGTACGGGCTTATATATCGGCGCGACTATAGGAATTCCATTTTTTTTACCACGATATTTTTGGATAAACAAATGAAATTTTTTCGTTTAATTTGCACAGGCGATTTTTCCGCGGCAGAGGGTCGCCTCGAGGTATGCAGGGCGAACGGAGAAAAATCGTATCGAGCGCCGAAAACAATAATATTTTGCCCGCTGTACATGGTAAAAAATTTTCCTGATTTTTACTTCGAATTGAATAAATATTATGAATGTATGATGAACCCTTATTTTTTTGCATTCATTTCGCGGCCAAAAAACTAAAACTAAAACCCCCGTGCTTCAACAAAAAAGAAATAATAATAGAGAGAGAGAGAGGGAACCTACATTGTCGAAAAAGCTCTTCAGCCCACTTTCCGCTAAAAATAGCCACTCGCCCTAGCAGCCTCTCCCAAGAAAAACATTATTTCTAAGGATCTCCTCGGCGGCGGCCTATACCTTAATTAAAAAAGTATGAATAAGCAATTCACCCCGTCCGCCCCTACCCCATCCATCCACCAAAGGAATTACGCGTTTAATTAAGTTCTGATAGCAGCAGTAGCAGCGAGCGCGCTTGCCATCGTCCTGAATAATTCAGGGAGCAGTAGTCCTTCTCGTCCGATGGGAATTCGAAAATTTATAAAGAAGGAGAAGAACACAGAGGGAGGGAAGAGGAGTCGTTACCTTGAGCTCGTGACTGGTGGCGCGCCGGGACAGCTGCATCTCCTCGAGCGTGCCGTGGGTCGTGCGGTAATGCAGCGTGTACTTGGACAGTGGGGCGCCGCCGTTGTAGCCGGGCTTCCAGTGCAGCAGGATGCTCGACGAGGTCGAGCTCGACACGTAGAGCACAGGTGCGCTCGGCGGCACTATATATTCACGTGTACAGAAACAGAGGGAGAAAATTTTATTCGCGAGCCGGAATATATAACTGTGTCACACAAATTTTAATCTCGCGAGCGAACTAGTTCTTCTTTCTCTCTCTTTTTTTTTGGTCGGGAGCTTTTTATTGTGCGCGAGGTCATTTGCATGCATACGAGAAAGTGTCGTAAATAATACAGTTTATTTTCGGCCCGCCCGCGCCGGCTGCACGTTTATGAAAATTACGGCCAGACGAATTAGCGTGACACAGTTTTCGGGGTAGACCTACTTTGTTATTTGTTTGTTTGTTTGTTCACCGGTGTGTGTAGGGAGTTTCTAATTCGCCCTGGCGATTAAAAATGCCAGGGAATGGAATTTTTCCTATTTTTTGGTAGAGTGTATATATCGGTCTGTGTTATGTAAGTGGGGTATTAAACGCGAAAAGCCGAGATTATGGGTATAGGGTATATACAGCGACGATGGATTACTGAAAGTGGACAAATTTTTTTTTTTATTTTACGCGGAAAAGTTATCATTATCGCCTACATATATATACAGCCGCGGTATAAAATACATATATATGCGCTCGAATATAAAATATACATGAATTTTTCTTCGCGATGTACCGCGATCGCGTATTAAAAGGTCGCGATCGATCTAATGGCAATTAAACTTTTGACCCACATCGGAGCCTCGAATATATATCAACATACGATTAATTATATTACAGCCATTACAGACTCAAAACGTACCTTGCACGATTAGGGCGTAATGCAGCCGATCGCTCCCCTGCGAGTTCTCCACCTGGCAGGTGTAGTTCCCGGAATCCTGCGGCTGCAGACTCGCGAATACGATCTCCCCGGTCTGCAGTATCTGTATGTTCCTGCTCGAGTCGGTGCGCACCTGCTCCAGGTTCGACTTGTACCACTCCCTGGAGGTCGGATCGCCGACGGCGTTGCAGCTCAAGGTGGCGGAGCCGCGCCAGGGCCTGACCACTTGGCCGCCGAAGGAGGTGATCCTGGCGGGCACGCGATTCGTCGGCACCTGAGCGGCGACTTTTGAATTCTGACCCTCGCCGACGCGCGTGCTCGCCGTCACCCAGAACTGGTACTCGACGTGCTGCTGCAGACCCGTCGCCTCGAAGTACGTGTCGCCCGCGGGCAGCGTGCGCTTGCCGTGGTTCAGCTCCTCCCGGCCGTCCAC
>JAPYZP010011652.1:0-12042 GCA_030522985.1 Torymus sinensis
GGATCAACTATATAATTGAACTTGCACAACTTCAATATAAACTCTATATACCTGCCAAAAATGAACTTGATATCTCTGTCCAGTTTCGAGTTATGCCGCAGACAAATTCATCACACACACACACACACACACACTCACACACCCACACACCCACACACCCACACACCCACACACCCACACACACACACCCACACACATACACACACATACACACACACACACAGACATTTTTTATAAAATTCATAGTTCGACTCAGGAAGCTCAGAAATATCCAAAATAATTAAAATCTAGGGGTCGAAAAATTTTGAAAAATTTCACCGATACCAAGCTTTTTCTTTGAGAAAGCAATTCTCCTTGAGAAAGCAAAAGGACGAGCGAAGGGAACGGAAGTGGAAGTGGCGGTGCTGAACAATCCTGCTACACCCGGTCAGTACAGTGGAGCCATTAAGCCAGAAAGCCATTAAGAGTTTAATTCAATCAATACGCCGGATAAATAATACACCACCGGGAGCGATACCTCCGGGAGGTGAAACAGCGAAGCAGATGATACTCACCAGCTAACCTGCAGGTGGGGCCCTGCATCATCTGTCAGCTAGTTGGTCATCGGCCAGCAGTTTGCCCGAAGAGATCCTGTTACTCATGCGGGTATAGAGGCCAGATTTCCCGTGACTGCCCCACAAGGCAGACAAAAAAGTGCCAAGGGTGCGGCAAGGACGGAGTAGTGACAAGGGAGTGCCCTAATTGCTGTCACATCTTGGCGGCTTTGGGAAGCGGGCCAGCTAGGACGCAATAGAGGCCCTTGCGTCCTGTGTAGTTGTAACTGGGGCCCATAGCGCAGCAATAGAGACAAAGTTAGACGTCGACGTCATGAAGTTCGTGTCGAGGGGGAGGGAAAATCTAGTGGATATACAATCTTCGAGTGTCAAAGTGGAGCCTTGTCTGACGGCTCGAGTAGAGAATTCTGAGAAACCTACAGAGGTGATTGCAAAGAATATAATAGAGCCTTGTGTTACGGCTCGAGGAGAGAGTGAAGCGAAACTTGGTGAGATGGTTTCGAGTAAGGATGAGCTTTGTGTTACGCTCGAGGTGTGAATGATAAGAAACCTGGTGCAACGGTTTCGAGTGAGCCTTTTGTCATAACTTGAGTAGTGGAAGAGGAAGGAAGCAGTAGACATCATGTTGGGGGCAGCACCAGAACAGTACGGGTCGGGTGGGGGTATCGACAGGCTAAGTGTGGGGGAGGATGCTATTCCGGGGAACAGCGTAATATTGAAAGAGCTGATGGGGGTGGAGGACGAAGTCGAGGCCGTAGCGCTGGGCAACAGGAGCTTTATTCGAGCTATGGTTGGATGTGACCCTTACCTAATGCCAATAGATCCTGGCACTACAATATTTTTAGTAATTTCGCGATTGTTAAAGAAATATCAAGTTCGCCTTACAGAGTCGAGTGGCCAGGTGAGGGGAGTGCCAAGAGCCCCGATGGTGACCTACGCATCTCGATCGACGTCGATGGCCACCTAGGGATCGACCGTATTTGGAAGAGTTTCATTAATTGTTATAGGTTAATATGTATGTGTTTTGAACGGGTAAGCAATATATTTTTTTTTAAATTAAATTATATTTTACTATAGAAACATATTTTTTATGTTTCCGGAAGGAGAACAAACTAATTGGTTCAATATTTTTCAAGTTTTATTGAATTTTCATTTAACAGGGTTTTTTTTAGAAAATATTGTTTTTAAGACTTTGGCGTAGCTTTTAAAAGCAATAAATCCATCAAGTTTTCTACCTAAGAGTTGAAAATATCAAGTTTCCGGGAAAACAAAATTAAAAAATGCTATAATCCACAAAAAAACATGAAAATTCATAAAATTCATGAATTAAAAGTAGTTTTTTCTATTAAAAAAATGTTGTTGCCCAGAAACTTGATATTTTCAACTCTTAGGTAGAAAACTGGATGGATTTAGATCAGATTTTATCAGAAATTGTGCCTACTTATGATATACTATTAGTATATATGACTAATTATATTTTATTTTATTTTTTCAGCTTGTTTGGCCTCAAAGGTCTCGAGATCTATGACCCCCTTAACTATTTCAATCGAATGGCCGGTAATGCTAATATGTGGTAAGAGCGTAGGATCAATCAACTTCAAATTTTGATCTGAACCAAAAATGATGGCAACTATTTTAGAAAAGTTGAGTGGTAAATCAAAAGTAGAAGCCCAATCATAAACACGTTGGGCATGTTTGTTCAGCTTGAGAATACAATCAGGTATGTCTTTACGTTTACATTGAATGTAAATTTGAAAGTCGTCTGCAAAGAGCATACCATTATCGGGGCAATGAATTAAGAACTGACTATAGTATCGATGAGGATCAAACATGCTACAGGCCCGGGGTTAGATCCTTGCGGTATGCCAGAGGTGAGATTGACGAAATCAGAAAGGGAACCGCCAAGGTCAACTATAGACTGAGATCGGCGTTCCCCTGTGAATCGCGCTCTCGGCGGCACGCGATTTGAAAAGCCCGCCTTATTGGCACGCGCGCAGCTGGGCATGCCGCGGCGTCCCACGAGAGGGCGCGCTTCATGGCGGGAGAGCGCTGTGTCGGACGCGGCGAGTCAGTTATGATCGACACGTGGCCTGGAGCGGACGCAGGGAGCAACCGGTGTGTGTCGAGCAGTGTGTTCTTCGGGTCGGTCTCTTACGGAGACGATTCTCCATTCGAGGAGGTGCGTTGGTGTGAGTTGTGAATTGCCTGCGATGATGACCTATATATTCTGTATTATATTGTGTATTATTATAATTTGTAACTTCGTCTGCGTTTTCCCTGAGATCGCCTCAGGCCGTACATTTTTTTTTCCTTAGATTCTTCATGTTCTCTTTTTCGATGTTAATAAACCGTTTCCTTTCAGAAGTGTATTGATTCTTTTCTCCTCTCCCTATACGAGCTATCGACAGACCGAATCAAAAGCTTTTTTGAAATCAAATAAAAGTAAAATTGTAATGTTAGGTTGTATAATTGTATTGTTAGGTAAAGCGGCCAAGCAAGCTTGGATTACTTGCACATATGTAAATGATTTTACGTCAAAAATAGGAACATTCATATTAAGTGGTATCTCCAAGATATTTGCATGCTCTGCGGGAGAACAAGGTGGATGGGCCGTGGTAATTGAAGCATAAAAGGTATTAAGTTCGTGTGCCGAAAATAGAGTTAAAGGTGAATTTGAACGATTTCCGGTTAATCCAAGTTTATTTAAAAAAACTCCATTTTTTAGAATAATTATGTGTAGAGTTTAACTTGCATGAGAAGTAATTCTCTCTCGCTAACTTAATATCATTTTTTATTTGTTTACGCATAGCTCTATACTTCGTTAAATGCGCAGGGCACTTTAACCTTTTGGCTTTATAGTATACTCGATCTCTTTGCTTCCATCTATCCCGTAGCTGCGGCGTAAACCATGGGGCAGGATTCTTACGAATCTATCTACCGACAAACGGCACCATCTCGTCGAAAATCGACAGAGAGGCATTATGAAAGACATTCAAGAGCTGGTTTGGGTCGGTATGAAGATAAGTAAGAAAGGCGGACGAGTCGATCATGACTTTGAGTTTCGAGAAAAACTGCACTTGATTAAAGTTGCGAAAATCACGGGTTCTCACTGAGATAGGTGTAGTGTTTCTATTTTTATATTTGTAGTCAAAAATGAGGTAATCCCGGTTGCAAATTAAAGGCACCTCCGATTTATCAAAAAAAATAACTGTCTCCGAAGAATCGACAATAATAAGGTCGAGCCAAGTGCCAGCAATTGTGGCATGCTGCGTTAAACCAAAAGGAACATTGAAAAATTGATGCTCGTTAATAAGACTTACAAGAGATGATGTATAGTAATACTTGGGGGAATTCACAGGACACAAAATATCTGAGTTGAAATCGCCAAGTATTACAATATTCTTATAAAGGTGTGAGAACTGACGCAAATTATTAAAAAACGTGTTTAACACGCGGCCTCTAGGTCCACGGTAAACTACAGAGACTAACAATTTTTGGTTATTATCAATATACAATTCGAGAATTAAATATTCTGTTTCGGCTATGATCTTTATCCGAGATTCAGTTAAGATCTTAAACGAGATTCCTTGTTTAATGCAGAGTAGGACGCCTCCACCTTGAATAAAACACCTGGTTTACGATTGGATTGCCTTTTATTTTTACTAGCTTTTATCCTAGGTTCCAAACCTCTATCGTTGCGAGCAAGGTTATAGTGGTCACTATGGATAAGTTGGTCGGGAATATCTGGGGTAGGGTAGACGTACCGGTTTTGGCCACTGCTCCGTTTTCGGCCACATATCCATGTTCTTAAATAGATTTTCAGGTGACCAGAACCGGTGAAAAAAGAGATCGCGAACAGAATTAGCATTTACATGAGCAAAACGAAGAAAATCACGATTTTGGCTTTTACACTGGTCACTAGGTTCGATTTGGCGTCATACGATATTGTTTAAGTCTTGTACGGTAGTGTTGTGAATAGGAATAGAATTATCGGATTTTGTAACTAAGATATTTCCATTAGACGACCAGGTATAACGATAACCCACTTGAATCGCTTTTTCCTTAGCCGCAATACGCAAATCGTTAAGCAAGGGAGGTAACATTTCGTACATAGTAATACCGTTGTCAGATCCACCTTCAACTAAATCTTTAACTTTGACAATTCCATGTAACCGCTTCGCTTGTAAGACATGTTGGCGAATAACATGTGACTTAAACTTAACAACTAAACTGACTGATTGCGGTTGGGCAGCGGCTCCGATATTAGTTTTAGATATACCGGCAGAACTACTAGTATCTTGCATAGACACTTTGGGCTTAATTACGCGCACACTTAAGAAAAAATTTTCAAGCAGCGTAAACTCTAACCTCAAAGTGACACCTAACCTCTAAATATACGAAGCGTATTCGGCAATATCAGAGTATGACGGTGAAGCACTTGGCAGCAAGCAGGCTTAAGAAAGTTCACTCCAAACCACAAAAATCAAGCGGAAAAACAGTGGAAAGATGCTCCAATGTAATAGCCGGGGTGAACTTTCAACCTACAATGGTCACTTTATAACATAAAATCAAAGAAAAAAGAAGTGGTCTCAGTTCTCGTGAAGGTGAGAGAGTGAGCTTAGGAAGTCATGCGTGAGAGAGGAGATAGATGAGTATTGGCCTTCCCTTAGCAGTTGTTTTAATTGACTACCCAGCGTATTTAACTGTGCGAGCGATCGAATTGTACTCTCTCTCCCTCTCCCTCCCCCCTCTCTCTTCTCTCTCTCTCTCTCTCTCTCTCTCTCTCTCTCTCTCTCTTTCTCTCTCTCTCTCTCTGCGAGAAATAGCATTCGACCTGCGCGGTATTCTCGGTTTGTGTAGTAATTTTCTCTGGCAAATCAATGCCCCTTTAATCTTATACATTTGTGATTTATCCACTTATTTACCCGTGCTGTATTACCCATATTCCCACGTACGCGAAGTAAGGGGATCAAATTATCGTGACTTCCCACTCGTTTTCAGGTGCGAAAGAGCGGTGAGCAGAAGCTCGCCACCTCAGAGTACGAGAAAGCCGCGCAGAAGCGCGATCATTGCAGCGTGAGTCTTCTTCGTGTAGGTAAGAAATAAAGGCGAGGTTCGATCGTGACATAACAAGTATCATGTATTGTGATAGGTAAATAAGTTATTAGATGTTAAAAATACAGAGGTCTGGAAAATTTACCAAAAAACAAATAAATGTCATTAGAAAAATATTCTACAGATCAGTATGTTCATGGCTTTAGGGATTATGAACGAGAAAAGTAATTAAATATTATTACAGTTAAAGAACTATTCTTACCTGCATACAAAATACCTAATAACATTTGCATGACATACTATAATAGTAAATTGGTCGTTTTCTTCTAGATAACTAACTCTGTGTATATATTTTCGGAAAGCTGCTTCTATTCTGGGTCCATCTTGGAAGAACTGGAAAGTGTAATTAACAATATTATTTTAAAAAAGTTATTGATATTTTACAAGAAACTTCATTATACATATTAATTTATGTGGGAAATTTATAATAATAAATTTCGCACCAAGTACGCAAAGTCGGTTATTCCTGTACTAGTATGATTTATCTTGTAACGATGCACCTTTTCAATAGGCGCATCTTTACGAATAAACCCCGAAGACGAGCGCTTTCTTTCTCCCATATAATGCGTGCGCTAGAGAGAGAAAGCAGAAGGACCTGTCAGCGGCATGTGAGAGCGAAGATACGAGTGTGTAAATACATGTACACTCGCATGCACACACGTACCGGTGCTCATACCGCGACGAGAGAGAGCCGGCGACTAAGTGCCGAGCTTCCCTCTCCATCGAGCGCCGTAGCCACGCGCCGCGCTCAACGCGCAGGCTATGACGCGCCCCACCGAGCCGCTACAGCCACGCGGCAGACTGAGTATATATACTGCCGGCCCTGTCGTGGAAAAACACTCGCTCAGCTCAGGGCCGACTACGCTAAGCCCTGGAGCCCTCCCGACAGCACGGAGGTATACGAGCTCACTCGTTACCCTGCACCCGACGCAGCGCTGAGTCGATTCCCTCGGGTATACGAGTGCACTCGTTACCCGGGTGTTGTCCACGAGTAGTATGAGCGCCCTCGCCTACTCATTAGTAAAACTAATGTTGCGGACATCATAATTGTTACAGGTAGCCGATAACGCAACCCGTCGTCGGGACACACGTCCAATGTATTTATATTAAGCTTCGCTAATAAATTGTTATTCTTTTAATATTACTTGCTTGGCTTTGTACATTTATTTTAATTTAATTGCTCTCCTTTCGAATCCTGGCCGGCTAGCTATCCTCAAGAGAGAGCAACTCCTTCGCATAAATCTTCCCGTTTCAATCTTTTCACTCGGGCATCAAGAACACAAATGCGGAAATCACCTGCAAGCAAAGAAATATTGAAGTGGATCAAGATCAGTGTAGCACGATGGTAATTTAATCGGGTAGTATAGAGTTGTTTTAGGTCGTATACCGGTCTGTTTTGCACGACTGGAAACCAGCGTCATAGGTTGAGTCGAATCAGTTCAGTACTCGGTCGACCTAAAGAAGGTTTAGGCTACAGAATTGAATTACTATCGCACCTCATCGAGTTAACCCATGTTGATCTTTCTTTGTGTGTACGCGTACGACGGCATATACTATTATTCAATGTATTGAGCATAATTCGATTAAGAATTATAATTATATTTTATAATTAAACTGTATATTTAAGTATTAAGAATTAAGTAGACCCTTCTGACTAAACTATGAAATGTCTGACGAAACTATGAACTGCTATATCATCAAAACATAATATTATAAACGAGGTCATCTATTCAAAATTTTCTCGTGAGTAGTCCTATGATTTTCACGCGAGTTCTTACATCATCAAAAAAAATTATATCATAATTAGTTTTAGGATTATTTATGGATAATTTATTTATTTTATTAACAGACGTAATTTTTCCGTTCAGAATAAATTTATATTTTACGTACATGAAGAGAAAGATTTAAAAAAAATGGATTGAAGGAATAGGTTTATATACAAGTTTTATAATATTTTTATAATATTGTTAATAATAAAATCCTCCCATAGAAGCTGTCGGACCTTGGCACGTGCCACATGAGAATATACGCCGGTGAAGTAGTCGGATAGCCTGGTGGTGAGCCTTAGATGGTGCGAGGAGGACTGAAAAGTTTTGGTATGTTAAAATGGGGCTCTCTATAGACGGGAAATTCAAGCAATGTAGTGAGAATGTAGGTGACTAATAACACTGTCCGTCCTAGCGAGTGTAGGGAACGTAGTTCCTGGGTCATACCCTACCTGGGCTAAAGAGAGGTAGTACCATCCATCAATCTCGAAGGCGGGACTCTGGCGAGGATTTTTCTCCCGGAGGAACTAGTCGAGATAGTGAGAGCGACGGTGCTGATACCGACCCCAAGCAGGGAAGCCAACCAGCGGGTAAAGCTCCTGGGGCATCAAAACTCGTAGTTGAACGCCTTGGAGTAGAAAATTCGGGATGACAAATAAAATGGAATACATAGCGATCATTGTACCTATGATAAACTTTGGTTCAGTTATCTATTGGGGCAGGACACTGAGAAATACAAATTGCGGGCATCAAGACTCGGTGCAGTCGCTCTTCCCTAGAGGTATTAGAGCCAAAAAAAGGAGTTCTCCTGAGCAGCTATGAGGGTCATGCGTGACCTGCCATTGCTGGCACTGCACATCAAGACTGCTATTTGGAGAAATGTCGGCGGAACACAGACACAGATATGGTAAAATATGGTTTACCGTTGAATTTAACAAGAGTGTACAGCCTGCGGGAAACAGATTTTAGCGGGCATTTGAGAGTCGATTTCTAGCACGAAAAATGAAGCCCAGTGGTCCCAATTTTATCAAATGGGTCACTTTTCTTGAAATATGGCCAATGTGATCTTCAATATCTTCTATTTCGATAAAAACTGATGTCTCCTATTCACTGTCACATTGAAAATATTCACGATACAAAAACGAGCTAAGAAGATTATGAAAGTAGACCTTAAAGCTTAAATTTAAGCTCTGATTCGTTAAAAAATATTAATTTTTCAGGAAATTATAAGCAATTAAAAATAGCGTAAAAAAATGATTGAAAATACGATCCATTTAATTGCTTAAAATAAAGAGACATTTTTAACCAGTTTCTTACTCTATCTTTAATTGCTTATCATTTCTTGAAATATGAATATTTCTTAACGAATCAGGGCTTGAATTGGGGAGCTCGTTACAGGCTACGGAAACTTGAGTGGTTTACACCACAAAATAGGGAACAGTGCATCACCCGATTGTGCCAGATGCTTCGAACGCAAATAAACCCCAATACACTTTTTCGAGCAAGTTTTCGGCGTTCGCTGCCACCAGGCGGAAGTGGTTTGGTAGTGAGAAAATACTACCAGAGGGAATCAAGGAGTACGGCATTAAGGGGATGTCGTAGCAAAAGTTTGACCAAATCGCCACCAAGACACTGGCGCTGTCGTCAGGTGGGAGATTCGTGACACTAGTCACTTTGAACAATAGTTTTAGAAAGAATAGGCATTTTTACATCAAATAAAAAGCCGACCCCCCTAGTCATGACCATAATTAATCAATAAATAATAAAACAATTGTTTACCATATATCAAGTTATTATTATTGTTTTATTTGCTACTATATCATTTACTGGTAATACGATCTAAATATTCCAGCTGAATACAGAAAATAGTAAAAAGTAAGTATAGAGATTTAGGTAGCAAAGAGAACATGCAATAAACAAAAAATTGTTTTGAAAGTAATGGTTTGAGGTCAAGTGAACTTGGCAGAAATCATTATGAGCAAAGACTTGTGTTTGCCATGCACTTGATTTCGTTTTCCAATTATCATGGTATCTTTCAGTGATAACCTGATACGTTTCCAATAAAATTATTTGCGTGTGATGAACTCACAGGTTCAAAATGAAAATAATAAAAAAGTAAATAAAATAATAAAGAATAAACATGCATATTTAGCGGTAAGAATAATTCCAAAGCCATGCTTTTAGATGTTGTAAGTTTGATCGAAATCATTTTGAGTAACGACTAAGCTGTGCACTTAATTTCGCTTTTCAATTATCATCATGCTATCTTCTAGTGATAAACTAAATTCATAGGTATCATTTATAAAGAATAAAACGGTTCAGAAAACAGTGAGGGGTATAAGCATATAGTTTAGCAAGCAAAAAGAAGAATGCAATATAGGCAAAAATTTACAGGCAACATAGTAAAATAAGCTAGATAATCTAAAGAGACAACATTTTTACATTATAAAAATTCAATTTTAATCTCACGCGCAATTATCAAAATAATGATATGTGCAAAAGGCTCAGTATCCAGTAAAATATTGTTAAATATAAGACAACTTATAGACAAATCAGAATTTTAGTTGGTGATGCTACTTTTCTTGCGATGACTGTGCAGTACGTTGAGACGAGGTTGAACATCCCGATTTGGAGTAGAAGAAATACTCGAAGAACGGCTAGCACACACATCTTTGTATCATCTCAATGTTCCTCTAATTTTACATAACCTCTCACAAGCTACGCAAATGAGACACTTGAGTACACAACACAACATAACTTTTCATATGATATATTATCAGCACTATCCTAACCTGTACACGATACAGCACGAGAAAATCATGAGAATTCACTTTAAAACGTTAATTACACATTAAAAAATACTTTTATAATAATTAATACACAACGCGAATAGGTCGTCAAATGTGGAAAATTCGTCATTACGCTACAATGAAGTGTTGCACTCATTGAAAGCAGCGACTACAACACGCATAACCTAACCTGACACATTACACCATAATACACCATAATAAACGGCAGATGTCGCCACGCTGACTGTCAGCGCTTTATATAAACGATAAACGGATATTATTTATTTGAGTACAAAAACCAACATAGAATTTGCCATGCCGCATTTTATCTACGAAATGAATACAGCAGCATATGTACAATATATTGAAAGACGGTTATCGTCCTTAGCGCACAATATGTAAAGAAAAGCCTTGAAGCCGGAACCACATTCATGCGCACGTACCATATACCTACAACGGCGGCTCGCCTCTCGGCCCGCGCGTCTCTCTTTGGCCTACAAGTGTCTCTCTTTGGCCTAAAAGTGTCTCTCTTTGGCCTACAAGTGTCTCTCTTTGACCTACAAGAATCAAACGTAAAGATCAGCCTCACGTCCCTTTTCAGGCGAAAGCGAAGGAAATAATGTAGCATCTATTAAAATGATCAAAAAGCCCCTCATCATATTCTAAATCCGCCCACGCGCACTTGCCGAGGATCTACAGTGCGGAGAGAGCCGCTACTGTAGGCCTCGATCTGACGCTACCTATACTTACCGGCATCGCCGTTTCTCATGTGAGAATACCTTTTCAGCATTCTTTGGCCTGCAAGTGTGTTTCGACTTTACTCATAAGATAGCGGAGATTTGAAGTCAAAGCGAATTATTAGAAAAGCCAAAGTTAATTAGTGATTTTACAAAGAATTAAACGTAAAGATCAGCCTCAGGTTCCTTTTCAGGCGAAAGCGAAGGAAATAATGCAGCATCTATTATATACATAATCTCATACCCAATTTGTTTATTTCAGTGGATATATGAGCTCCAAAAAAGCCCTCATATTCGAAATCCGCGCACGCGCACTTGGCGAGGACCTACAGCGGCCGCTCGCCTCTCGGCTTGTGTTGGCATCTGACGTCAACTATACTTACCGGCTTTGCTTTGTGTCATGAGAGAGAATATTTTTATTGCATTCTTCGGTCTAAAAATGTGCCTTACCGCCTTCTTTAAGAGAATAAATGTAGCTACAGTATATCAATAGGGTTAATTACAATACTAGCCGTGAAACCTCAGTCGCTAACGCTCGCTCGACATATAACTTACATTGTGCAATCAAAAATAAAAACTATAAAGAAAAACGAAGAAAATTAATCTTTTGTTGTGCTTTATCTATTCACTATTAAATAACAAAATTCACAAAATAGTAGTAAAAACTCTTAACATACTTTAGAACAAACTGTGTCAAATACGCTCGTATATATTTTTGGTAGCTAAGTTGAAATCTATAGTTAACAAAAAAAAGGAATCCATTATATAGTGAAAATTTTCACTTCGTTTTCTCTTAATGTCGATTTTTTCGAAGTATTTTTTTAATTGTTTCTTTATAGATTTTAATTTTTTCTATCTTTAGTAGATCATAAATTGTCTGAATAAAATCATGAAACATGCAAAACATAACTGTATAGTATTTTTCTTACTACTGGATAAAATTAACGGAATTAAAATGTTTTGTTATAAACAAGAATTAAAATTTTTATTGTTTCTTCAGTTTATATTTATAGAAAGTGTCAGAGACAACAAGAGCAAGAGAGAGAGAGAGAGAGAGAGAGAGAGGGGGGGGGGGGGAGCG
>JAPYZP010011666.1:0-10160 GCA_030522985.1 Torymus sinensis
GCACTTTCTTGAGCAAACAAAGTTATTCTAAGAATCGTATATACACAGCTTATTATATCGGTACATTTACTACCCGTAATAATTTTAATACCCAGCGCCATGCTGCGATTAATTGATTTATATAGAAAAGTATATACGCACGTATATAATACAGCGCGGGGCATGAAGCGTGGATAATGTTAAGCGCCTTTCAGCGATCGACGAACAATCGATAAAAACCTATACGTTCCCCATAGAAATACGTTATACCAGTACAACTGACTTTAATTACCACTGACACCCAAAAAATACACCAAAAAAACGCCTTCATTATAACATCAAAGCCGCGCGCGCTCATCTCACCCCCCGTCGAAAAAAAACGAACCGCTTACCGCGCGCGACACTCGGAAGCCCAAACCGCTACATATTTCAATTTGTCAGTAGCCACGAGAGACCCTTCCGAAAAAGCGCTTCTCATATTCGGAAAGCACATAAAACCACAGCGAAAAAACCGAGAAACAACACTCGCGCGACACATCAATCGGCAACCGCCGCCGTACGAGCTTTACCTTTTACTCTATATACAACCGGAAAAGCGCGTCGCGCGCATGCTGCATAAAAGCTCTCTCTCTCTCTCTCTCGCACAATCGCGCTCTTTCTACTCTACATAGCGCGCGCGACAGCAACGGCAGCCGCTGCTCGGTTAAAACACGTGTATTACAAGCGTGTAAACCGAGTGGTCGCGCGCCCGCATAGGCGGCCCTTTGATCTCCGCGGCCCATTCATCACCCCTCGCGAGAAAAAGTCTAATAATATACGCCCGACTGTATGTGTGTGTGTGCGTGTACGTGGTGGTGTGAGCTTTCTTTTTTATAGGAGGGGGAGTGTAGACGCATGTGCATCCGCGAGGAGTGTCGCGCGCGCGTATTTTTTTTTGCAGGGAGGTGGAGGCTGAGGTTTTTTGAAATAGTGTGTGAAACGTGCGGGTTAATAATCGAGGATGAGGTACGGCCGAAATGTATTGGTGGCTTTTATATAAGTATACTGGTTTAGTGAGTGATAATAATGGATCGTTGTGTGTTATACTATTTTCAAGGTTTCATAGAGTACAGTGGATTTTTTAATTTTCAAAATAAGAAGGTTTCAGCGAATTCCATCATGTTTAATATTAATAAGGTGCGGCTGAAAGGCGTTATATATATAAAAAGAATAATTTAAATTTAGACTCCGGAAATCATCAAGTTTGCGAACTCTTGATGTTAAAAATGACATAATTTCAGAATCGTACATAATATATACGAAATTCGAAAAAATATTAGCAATATTTCACTCTTGTTTACGGCCGCCGCATTAAAATAAAATGTTTTTTATATATACAAAACATCTTTATTGATTCAAGAATAACCCATAATACGTTAACTCATCCAAGACTATAATTAAGCGCCGAGCATTCGACAACCCATTCCCTCCGAACAACAAAACCGCCAGCTACTTTATTACTCGTATATACACATACCACTACGGCAGGCCTCTCTATGACTTATATTACGAAAAGGAGCAAAAAGCTCGCGGCATACGCGCGTGTAACGCTTATACTCGCGCGCTCTAAATTATTCTCGTTACGCGCTCGCTCATCGTTTGGACAAGTGAGACGGATTCGTGTCTAAACAGTCGGAGGGGACTGATGTACGTTATGTACACGTCCAAATAAAGAACGTCGCGTGCCGCACGGGATAAGTGTTCGCTGAAAGGAATACCATAGTGGCGCGGCGTTCCTTGGGATTTCCTTGGAGAAAAAACGACGGGGATTGATGCGAGTAGAGGACGCTTTTGATTTGTCAGAATTTGTCGCGCGTCGGTTTGGTGCCTGTGAATATACTTCTGTGGCGGAGGGCTTGAGAGAAGTTATGGGTTTGGTTGCGGGAATGTCAAAATATTTTCGCTTGATATGGTGCAAGGATTGCGGTCTTGACGATTATTTGGTAGACTTTTGTTCTTTTACTGTTTTGGCACTAGTGGCATAATAATACGTATCATTCTTTAAAAGGAAAACGTGTGTCATAAAGATGTTTTAAATTGGACATGATTTTTTCCTTCTACTTTGTCGCGTCCGGAAGGTGTGTTATTAAAATTTTTAACCAGTTTAGAAACCGGTAAAAGTGTAATATTCTTTTTACCCATATTTTTAAGGGTACCCTAGTTGTACTTTAATTGATATACTTAACTACAGTATTATAATTGTGAAAAGCAAAATATACGATTTTATGTATAACAATTAACAACCATAATTACGGGCGCCTTATTGAAACCATAACCAAAGCAATCTCGCATCGCCGTGCACTCATTCCGCCCCGCCATCGTATACACACCTCTCAAACAAAAACAGCACAGATAAGCTCTCACCCGAGCCCCCCTCACCCCTGAAAAAAAATCTCCGCGTGCACCTAAAAAAAACCGCCGCCCTAATGGCTCTACGGCGGGGCTATCGATTTCGTCGAATCCCCGACAGTCGCAACCTCAGTCCCTCCGACCTCGACGTATACGAAGCACAGAAAGGGGCCAGCGTGCGCGATCGAGACGGAAATTAAAAATCGGCGCTCATTTCCTCCGAAAGCCAGCCGCCGCCGCCGTTGCTCTCGGCCCATTTGCTCCGGCAGTAAAGTCCGATTCAGCGCGATGCAGAAACGAGAGCGAGAAAAAAGGCACACATACGCTTGCTGCGCGCGCGTATATGGCGTAGGGAAATAAGACGCTGCTGCTGCTGCTGCTGCATATACGAGACTGAGAGAGAGAGAGCAAAAAAGCGTCTCCGCGTCTCGCCCCCGAGTCGTGTCTTCCGAGAATTGCGCGCCTTTGCGGAGATGCCGCGCGAAAGAGAGAGAGAGAGAGAAGGACTTGCTTCACCTAGAGCGCATTCGCGAAATTTATCGCCCCCGCGATGCGCCCGCGCGTACGGGGGCTTTATTGTACACGAGGAGTAATGAGTAATGGGCGGAAGCTTTTCGCGCGGGTGTGTGTGTAGAGTTTTTATGGGTGTGGAGAGGGGAGACGCGGTCGGTTTAATGAGAATTAATGGAGTGGTGCGCGCTGCGGTGCTGGATGGACGTTCATTGAGTCGTTAGGGAAATCTCGGTGCGCCGGGATGTAGATGTTGTTGAGGATTTGATGGGGGTGGAGGTGGATGGCCGGTGTGATGATGGATTGTTGGTGAGGTTGGTGCGGTTGGGAGATATCGGGATTTGAAGTTTAGTTCAATTTTTTTTTGGGATATTGGGGTTTAGATTAGAGAAAAAGGAAGTTTATCGATATCAGAAAGTGGAGAGCTATAATTTGTTTCAGCAGATAAACAAATTAGTATTGAACATAGATGAACAGTAATAAATTTAAGTTCATTTATATTTCATTTATATTTCACTATTTTTCGTAAAAATGTAACACTCAATATTCTTTACTTCCAATCAAGCAACAATGTACATACATTAACTTTGGTTTCTTCACATTATAATGTTTGTTAACTCAATCGTAACGCGCGGAGATAATGTTTAATGTGCGGCTAAATGAAACAAGTATATAAACGCAACCGTTACGCCATGTGAGATTTGTCGTGAGGCATAAAGCGATAAGAAAAACCAATCCATTTCGGGTACCCATTTATCAGACTTTTTTTTTTTCTTTCGAAAAGCCGATGGTTTTTCCAGCATAAATCAGATAAGATTGTAGCGAGTTCACTGTGCTTCTTAAGAAAATAAAATTATGGGTTGGAATGATGTAGTTTTTGGAGATGTTACATGTAAGCTGATACTTTCATTTGTTGATACAATATTTTATTCCAGTTTTCTCATTTTCGAACTACATCAGCTTCTTTTTACAACGCGCACTATGTATGTTAATCGCTCCGGTTATTCAAAATGCAAAACAACTTTTTTTCCGAACGATAAACGTACGCGAGCAACTAAGCGAGAATATGCATGTAGAAAAGAAGCGTGGATAGAAAAAGGGACGGGAATCGGTCATTAATTATCCGCGTGCTATCAACTTTTCTCTTATACATATATATATATATAAAAGATAACCCTTGGCCTGATTTGATTTGACACATATTACAAGTCGCTTCTGACTATATACTTTGTCTCGAGTCTTTTTCGCTTTCTCGACGAAAACAAAAAAAAAACTCTCCTCTGCAACTATCAATAACGCCAAGTACGCTTAATCATCAAACCCCACAAATCAATCGCACCCCTTGTACCAACCAACCAAACCTACCCGCACATTCCATGTCACACCTGTCGCGACGACGAATCCCCCTTCCTAGTGTACACACACACTCGCATATTAACCGACGATTATTTCTGCTCGGCAGCCGCCGCCGGCGCTCTATTTCAGCGTTATTCCATTTCACGCTCGGCCGGGCACCAATATTCTCGAAAAAGCGCCGGATTAATTGACACGTATACTTATATACATGGCTGCGGGCGCGCCGGGGCGGGTTATTCCGGGGTCGAGCAGGTCCATCTCGAGAAAGCGAGAGAGAGAGAGAGAGAGCAACAAAGCGCAGGAACGTAGGTGCGAGCGAGCGAGCCAAGAGAGAGAGAGCCGCAGCGCCGTGATTTATACGCCGCGCGGTAATAACTCTTTAGGAAGGGGAGAGAGACGGAGGGAGGGTTTATTGTGGTTGCGAAAGCTAGCGTATACGAGAGAGAGAGAGACGTGAAAAATTCGGTTAAGGTATGTGTCGCGCGTGTATGTGCAAGGCGTATTGTTGGACGCGCGAGAGTTGAACAGATAAATTGCGGAGGCGGTGCGCGCAACGCGGAGATATTGTTATACTCGATTGCGTAATCGAGCCCCCGCGGTGTGTAAGAACGTTGCTATATTATAATGCGAATTTCGGCTGGTGGAGGCGACGGATGAGGTTACAAAATTAGTTCGAGCACATAATTTGTACGAGCGAATGGACGCGATGAGAGTTGAGCGTGTGTATATAAGATTGGAAAAATTTTTGGCAGGGTTGAGCGAAGTCCAACGAGACGTTTGTCTCGCATATACACAATAATATATTATGTAAAAGCGCGACACGGGGGCGACTTAAATAGCTTGATGAGATTTTAAGATTTTGAATGAGATAAAGTCAGAGTGACGTTTATGAGGAAAGATTTTAAATTTATTAACGAAGAGGGAAGAGTTTTAAGTATAATTAATAGGATTATTTAATAAATTTAATATGCGCGTATAAGCTTTACTTGAAATGAAGAATACCATTAATTGAATATTACTACAGCTAATCACCGAAAAATCTCTTAACTCTGTTCTAGAGGGCAGCGTGGGCGGGCACCAGCTGCGCCAGAGCCCGCAGCACCAGCACCAACCCCAACAACAGCAACAACAGCAACAACAGCAGCAGCAGCAACAGCAACAACAACAGCAGCAACAGCAACAATCCCAGCACCAGCAGCAGCAGCAATACGGCGAGGTGAACCAACTGGGCGGCGTGTTCGTGAACGGGCGGCCCTTGCCCAACACCGTGCGCCTGCGCATAGTGGAGCTCGCCCAGCTGGGCATCCGGCCCTGCGACATATCCCGACAGCTACGCGTCAGCCACGGCTGCGTGAGCAAGATCCTCGCGCGGTACCACGAGACCGGTAGCATCCTGCCCGGGGCGATCGGCGGCAGCAAACCCCGCGTCACCACGCCCAAGGTCGTCCAGTACATAAAGCAGCTCAAGCTCAAGGACCCGGGCATCTTCGCCTGGGAGATCCGCGACAGACTCCTCTCCGACGGCGTCTGCGACAAGTACAACGTGCCCTCCGTCTCGAGCATCTCGAGGATACTCCGTAACAAAGTCGGCGCTGCGGCTGCGGCCGCCGCCGCGGCAGCCGTCGCCATTCACCATCCGCACCATCCCGCCCATCATCACCATCACCATCACCATCATCATCTGTACGCGGCTGCCGCCGCCGCGGGTGCCGCCGCCCTCTGCGCCCCGATGCCCTACGCCCCGGCGGCGTACCATCCGCCGGTGAGCCATCATCATCATCATCAGCAGCAGACGGCGATGGGGGAGAACCAGCAGGAGGCGACCAGTGCTGGAAGCGGAGGCGGAGGGAGCTTCAGGAGGTTCCTGGCCATCGAGGAGGGTGGGTACGGGACGACGGCGAGGCTCGATTTTCACGCGCCCCTTGTCGTCGGGCAGTGATGAGTTTTATCGAGATGTGTGTAATTAGATTCGTGATGGTTTTCTTTCCTTATAGCTGTGTGCTGGTTGCGCGTGAGAAGATGGTATAGATGAAAGGTATACAAACTTTTTTTTCATACAATATCGTGGAAAGACTGAGCAAAAATTTGAGTATATCTATAAAAATGCACAAAATGTATAATTTTAGATTCTTTCTGAAATGATATAACTAAAAATACAGACAACATTTGTTTTCTATTTCAATTTACTGTTTGATATTGAATACAAACATCTGTGTGAATACTTTTTTAACGCAAATTCCGCTGTTTACGATTTAAGTCGAGTTGGTACCGTCTTTTACTGAACGTTTCATTGATATACGTTTATTTGATTTATAAACATTATTTCAGAATCATTTTAAATACCGATGGACGTTTAAATTTTGTCGAACTTTTCAATATTAGGTAACTCGAGGTAATTCGGCCAGCTATATCGGCAAAATTTTTTGTATGTTTCTGCAAGCATGGTAAACAAAATGTTAAAGGAACATCAACATATAGTTCATCTTTTACGAAGAAAAAAATTGAGAACACCTTAGGAGTGACGTTGACTTCACATGAACCAAATTGTAAAAAGAGGGATTTGGCTATGCTCCGTCATATTAAGTTAATTTGCCCGTTTCAATTAAAAAAAAAATTTTTCTTTTTTTTTCTCGAGGCGAAATTGATAAAATTTTAAAAACATACTTTAAAATACAATCTATCTATTACTTAAAAAAAATCCGCTCACTTCAAAAATGAAATTATAGTCTTGATAAGAGCTAAATAAAAAAGTAGCTATAATAGTTCCCTTATAGAGGGTGTAGCTAATTCGTCCACTTTCGGCTTAATTCTCTTGTAAACAATAGTGAAAATAGTTTGGAAATTTTTTAAATCAATTATAATCCTTATTTTTCACATTTTTTAGCTACTTATATGTCTAATTAAGCTTTCGCATAAAGTTGGGCCGAGGAAACGTGTGGCAGAATTCTATCGAATCACCTCGAGTTACTTTATAAACAAAAATAAAAAAAAATCGAAATGTTAGTAAAACATTGTATTTAGCTTTTATAATAATAATAACATTTAAAAATTATAACAAAAAAGAAAAACTTTAAAGATTTATCGAATAATTTTATCGAAACAAAGAACTTTCAATATCAGCATGTACAACTCTATATCAATGCACTATAGTTTACTTTGACTACTAATTTTCCTCAACTAATCCAACCGAATGCCTAGAATATATATATATCTCTGAAAACTATATAAGCCTTCAGAAAAGTCTCCGACAGCCCTGTCTAACCCCGCCACTCTTCTGCCTCTCTGACTCCAGCAGCCCTGCCGAGCTCGCCGGCCTCCTCGTGCAAGCAGCCTAGCACCTCGTCGCCCTCGCCGCCGCCGGGCACCACGGGAGCCACGCCCCCGGCAATCACCACCAGCAGCAACACCAGCTCCTCGCTCCACTGGCCGAGCTCGCACACCGTCCACGACATCCTCTCGGGCGCCATCCCGGGCCTGGTGGCGGACAACCTGGCGCGCCACCACCACCACCACCAGGAGCAGCAGCAGCGCGCGGAGAGCGAGCAGCATCCCCATCCGCATCACCACCTTCATCACCATCATCCCAGGCACCAGCAGTATTACGCCTCGAGCCTCTACCACCACCATCACCACTTGAGCCAGCAAGCGACGGCGGCCGCCGCCGCGGCAGCGAGTGCCTCGGCCGTCGGCGCGGCTGCCGCGGCTGCTCATCACATGCAGATCGCCGCCGCCGGCAGCGAGAGCTTTCACGCGTGCGATTAGTCAAGTATATTATAATGTATCATAAGTGGGCTTCGCGCTGACGTTCGAACAAGTATAATATAACGTGTGGAGAAGTGATATATAACGAACGACGTGCGTGCGTGCGTGCTCGATTTTGAGATGGATCGGTGTGGTTCTCTAGTTATGTCGGATATCGAAAAATTTCAAGGTAGAATTGCAGTGAGTTATTTTGCTATAGCTAGTTAAAAAGTTAATTTAAGACTAGGTTTTTAAGGTATCGCGCGCTTCCGTGGAGGGAACTGTCGACGAATGATGAGAAACGAGAGGTTGTATTATAGGAAAAGAGTGACTTTTGCGCTGTCCAAAGTCAGATCTTTTTGAATGATTGTGTTGTTTTTGTTTTTTTAATGATTGGAGAGTGAAATTGGAAATTCTAAATGAAACAAAAACAAACGACTTGTAAATATATTAATATGTAAGTGTAATAAAGAACGGCAGGTCACGAGCGAATGATAATTAACGAGGATCAACGTTCTCCCATGTAGTCAGATATGTAAGTAATAAGCCTAGATAGACCATTTTATTAATGAGTGCTGCAGATAACGTAAAAATGAGTTATTATTTGCTAGATTTTTCAAAGGACTGATATATAAGTAAGTGGATCCGTCGTGAAAGTGTACATGGACTTCGTATGATTTAATCACGACGGCATATCGTTTGCTCTCCCGCCCGCGTATATCGCACGTGTATATCCGATTTCCCGAGAGTGCGTTTGTTTCTCATTTTGTATTAAAAGCAAGAAAAAAAAAGGTGCCGTTTGATTGATTATTTATAATTAAGCTATTTAATTTTTATCTCTATCACGAATAATGCGATAAACGTCACGTTCGTTTTCCCTCAATCAACGTATATAAATCACTTCGAGCCGCAGCACGATGATCATTTTTTTTACAGTATTCTCCCAAGCGAATCTTCGCTCCACCGCGTATATATGCAATAATATATACGCAACCAAAAAGAATAATTCGAAACTGTAACGCATCGCCTACTTGTCGTGCGGAGAAAAAAAAACCCGTCATCCTCTATTTATGTGTCAAAAAGCATTGAATAAAAAGCATATAAATCAAACAGAAAAAGGTTTTCTCGTTCTTTCGCCAAAAGATATACATTTTAATTAAACTTTATTTCGAAGCGCAACAAACATATCAAATGCACGTATATATATACTACCCCACCCACGCTCCTCGAATTCCGACCTAATTTCCGAAACAAAACCTTGCGCGCAATATCAAATCTCTGACTCTTTCCTACGCCAACAAAACAAAATATCCGCCCGCGCCATTGGCTCGTAAATCTCGTCAGGAAAATATCCGTATCCCCCGTCACACACAACGGAAAGCTCATCACAGCGCGTGCGTAGAAATATACGAGAAGAGTCGCGTCCTACACTCGTATCTCTTGCGCATCGGAGCGCATCCGCGAACAAGGTGACGAAAGGCGTGTGCTGCTGCAGCGCGCCCGGAGATTTCGCGGTCCGATATGCGTAACGCGCAGCTCTTGCTCTAAATTTAGAGCCTCGAAAAACCGAGTGAAAATCGGAAAGCGTGGGTGCGATGCTGGCCGAGTAAGTATATACTTAACGATCGTACGACGAAGTATGCGAGGTTCTAGGAAGAAGGCGCCTTTTCTCTTTGACGAGGGCCGCGCAAGCATATGGGTGTGGGTGTGGGACTCTCGGCGTGACTGGTCAGATTGCGGGCATAGGAATATATGGGTGTCATACGATACGTTCCGGGGATCGACTGTGGGTGATGATGAGGAACTGATGGGGCGAGGATGAGGTGATTTTTTTGGCGGTTTTATAGGTCGATTTTAAATAACGGTGGTGTACGTGCGGGAGATTAATTTTATGAGGGAATATCGGGGTAAGTGATATTATAAATTTTTCTAAAAGCTATTTAATTGAGTATGAGAAATGATTTATGACGGTAGGTTTTCTAAATTTTAATTTATAATTTGATATATGCTTTATTACAATAAATTCCACATGCAAATAAGTTAATGAAAAAATAGTTCATTATATCAAATGCACAAAAAGCAAATTGTCGAAAAAAACCTCATCTACTTACGCATGACTGATGCATTCGAAAAAAAATCGACTCGCAATCTTAAATGATTAATGCACGAGTCATCGTAAATCATTT
>JAPYZP010011709.1:0-11711 GCA_030522985.1 Torymus sinensis
AATTGTGCAGACTGGAGGGAATCGCCGCGCGAAACCGGGGGATATCCTTTGGGAAGAGAAGTAAGTGCCAGCTCGCGCGCGCTCGCGCCTGGAATTCGTAAACACAAAGCGCAGCTC
The DNA here is from genome assembly GCA_030522985.1 of Torymus sinensis. Lineage (NCBI taxonomy): Eukaryota > Metazoa > Arthropoda > Insecta > Hymenoptera > Torymidae > Torymus > Torymus sinensis. The sequence continues at coordinate 118 of JAPYZP010011709.1, forward strand.
CCGACGAGGCAGCAGCGCGTAATCAAACGCGCGGAGCTAAACATAGACGCGCAGACCCAAGAATATACTCACTCGCGCTCTCTTATACTCTCTCTCTCTGCTGTGTGTTTCTCAACCCTATAAAACTCTCTGCCGAGAGCAAGTAAGTGCCGGCGCACACCATGCCTCGCGCACGGCAATCGAGCAAGGAAGAAGTGGCAGTGCAGGCAGAAGCAGTAGTGACATCGGCGCCAGCGAAGACGAGGCGAATGTCATGAGCGGGGCGAGCGAAGGGGCTACCAGTAGCATGGCATAATTTCGCCCAGCCGCGTGCGGTCGAGTGCTATCGACCGCCCTCGCTGCTGCTGCCGGCGCTTACGGCCCTCTCTCTCTCTCTCTCTCACACACAGACACGGAGAACTAAGCGCCCGCGCGCGCGCACACACGCGTCTATATAGACTAATGCACAGAAGTGTGTATAGTTATACGGATCAGATATAAAACCGGGTTCACGTATACGCGGTTGCTGGAGGAGTCGCTTACAGCGCGGCGGCAGGACCTGCTGCACTTCCTCGTCAACGCCGTCGTAGTCGTCGTCGACATGAACGTGAGTATTATCGCGCCTGTGGATGGATATATGAGCGAAAGAGGGACAGGGAGTGTTGGATTACGGAGTAAACATTGATCCTGGGGTGCAAGCCCGTGTGTGTGTGTGTGTGTGGAGTGCGGGGTATGGATTTTTTGTGTACATGAGCGGATGGTTATGGATTTTTCTATGATGGCTGTTTCGGTATTGATTTTGAGGGAGTCGTGGGGATTGCAATGGGTTGTCGGTGGATGTGTGCGGATACGATTGCAGAACAGTGAATATGGGTTTGGGAATTTTTTTGATGGAGAATCGTTTATAGAGGGTAACGGAAAAGTGGGCATCGAATTTAATACGGAATATATTTGGTGATTTTGTTGGATGAGAAAGTTTTAAAAAGACTATTGAAAATGGGAGTTCTATACTAATCCCACCGTACGGCTTTCATTTATTTAATCGTTTTCGAACTTCCCGTTAACTTTTCGTTGCTTTTTTTTAGCAACGTATCACTGAATTATTCTCTTTTAAATTCGAGGAAAATAAAGCACCGTATATGGATCCCTTTCAAATTAAGCAGTTAGAACAAAAACGATAAGAAAGTATTGAATGAAAGCAAAACTATAAGTTGCCAGACCTTAGTAAGAAGTAAAATATAAATTAAGGTTCAACTTAAAAATAGTTAAACTAATAGTTTAACTTAAATTTATTATAACTTTTAGCTTACGCTTAAAAATTGGGTATAAACATAGGTACGCGCGCCTTCTAATATAAAGTTTTTCTTTTATACCTAAAGCACATTTAGAAACACTACCTACTTCATTCTCATAGTATATGTAAGCATCTTTTTCTTTTCCACTCTGACCCATTTCGTGCACCACAATTACATTCTATTTTGGAATTGCCACGCGGCATACGCAACATTTACATATAAATAAATCTACAAAAATGATCATATGAAACTGCGCGCGCAGGCTTTTATAATACCAAATGTTTAGCATACAATACTGTATGATGTAGTTATAACTGTGTCAAACCGTTATTTAACGTGGCATTGTGATCACTTTGAATGTTACGAAAATAACAATATGGGTAACTAAGGTAAAACATTTCTGTTACACAAGGAAGAGCCTTTTGCATTTTATTTATAAGGGAATATTTTAAAATAATAAAATTTATTACTGGGAAGCACAACGAAAAATGCATTATCGATGACGTTTTCTGATATCCGATATTCAATTTTCTACATATCTTCACTTCGAATTTCATTACTGAATGTTGGCGAAATAGCGGCTCCTGTCGACCACTATCTACAATTCAATCATAGACGAGGTGAAGTGAACCAGATGACGTTAAAATATAATTCATTTAAATAAAAAGCTGTACTTTTCACTCACTTAAGATTTAATATTATTGGATTACATTTTCGATGTATATTCTAATAACAGCAAGGTACTATAGTGTAGTTTATTTAAGATCTTTTATTATTTAATTTTTATCACAGTGCAATAAAATCTAATACCCAGAGTAATAATACACGTGATAGAGAGGTATCAAAATAAAGGTTGTTATAAAAAATTATTTATCGACTGCTATTTTATTCACGTTACTCGAAGAACAAGTCGCTTCAGTTACTTATTAGGGCTCTTGCACGAATGGAGGAATAGCGAGGAATAACGCCTGACAGCCAATCATAAGCGAGCTTTAAAAAGACGTGTTCCTTCCTATTCCTTCAAAAAGGAACACGTCTTTTTAATGATTGCTTGTGATTGGCTGTCAGGCGTTATTCCTCGCTATTCCTCCATTCGTGCAATAAAGAGCCCTTATACGAACTTCATTTATTTTTTATTCGATTTTAATGTTTAACGCCTCATCTTGCTGCTTCATGCACACATGTCTACGAATAATCTACGATCCATCCCGGATCACATTACAAATGTATACCCGAAGTAATGTGAAATTATTTACAATACAAGAATAAAAAATTCGTCAAGAATTATCTACTATATATTTCTCTGGTTTTATTAGATTTTATTATATATTGTGATTAAATTGAACAATGAAACATCTTAAATTGGCTATCACTGCTACCTCAACGCGTATATAACATTGCATTACTGCAACTTTAAAATCTTAAAAACCATTGACCCACACCCGTCCATCTTTAAATCCGCTTCACACGGCCAATTATCCACGTCAAACCCACGCTGCCACCGTCTACCCAGCAACCCGGCTATAATGACGACACTCATTCGACTCGGCGACAGCCCGAAAACCAGTAAACGCGTATATGTAACACTTACTCGTTCGCTTGCCTATATACGTGCCCGCAACACTCTTCTTGCTATAGGTAGCCGGAGCTTTTACGCCTTCGTTTCCACTTTTTCCACTTTGATTCCGCAGCAGCAGCAGCAGTGCTTACGCTATATTCCCTTTGCTACACAAGTAGGAGCGAGCGAGCGAGTCTCGCTCTCTGAAAGGCTTTTGATTTTTTTTTTCTTTTAACCACTTTTCGCGGACTCTTTTTATCCACGCGTGTGTGGAAAGAGGGGCGTGCAGGTGCTGGGTTTTCCTTCGAGTGGAAGTAACGGGTGGGTATATTTTTGGCAGGTTTATTGAAGGATGGTAATTTAATTAACGAGTGTAGTTTTTCAAAAATAGAAGCAAACTTTTCTAATTAATCTCGAACCATAATGTAGGTTAAGCATTATACATTTCCAGTTGGATCCCATTACTGCAAGATAATACACATCTAGTGCTTCGTCGAGACATAGCACATAGGATGCACTGAATTTTCAGAACATTTATCGTATACCACTAAGTTAAAATCGTCTTTCCCTTTATTCAACATCCCGCATAAACTTGCACAGGCGCCTCTCTCGCTATATATTCCTCCTTCCGCAGGCGCGCGCACCATTTTTATATATATATACAACGCAAGACTCCGCGAGGAGCACCACATGTGTGCGAGGAATTCCGCAGCTCTCGAAATAGAGGACGACGGCGACGGGTCTCTGTTGACTTTCGATTTGACGAGTCATGCCAGCGAGCCGCGCTCTTTCGCTCCGATGAAATATAGAGAGCCTCTCTCCTATATATATTACTCATTTACTTACGCGCACGCGAGCGCGTCTTTTGATACGGACCAGCGGCGTTGGATGGGCGGGTTGAGGTTATTTTTGGGTATACCACGAGCTTCCTCGTTTTTCTTTTTCCCCGAGATGAGTGTACCTACCGCGAGAGTTTAGATTTTAGCATTTCTTTTTTAATTGGGAATGTAAGACACGTAGATTTATAAATGTATGGAGCGTATTGTGTAAACGAACGTTTCCTTGAATACATTATTTGATAAAAAAATATTGATAAAATTAAAAGTATGTGTTTTTTATGTTATTGATCGCGAACTTGTTTCACAAGCATATATAAAATCATAGCGGATGTAAAATTAATATTCGAGGTTGCATTCCATGTGATCCATATGCTGAAAGAATCGTCGACCTTGTAATTTAACTCTTTCTAACTGGCTGTTACGCGCTTTTTGTATAATAAAAAATATTTATTTTGATATCGTTAAAGCGAATAAATAATAAACTTGATTTTAATGAAAAATCTAACTATATTTATTAAAGATAAATCTCTGTTTTACTCTACCAATACCATAATTGCATATACACGAATGATAAAAAGTCCTTCGATGTAGTCGATATCGAAACTCGAAAATTACGACTTTCAAAATCCTACTCCCACGTCTCTATACACCACGCAGTTCATCAACTTATTCTCCCGAAACTGTCACGCTGATCCACACGGCTGTCATCTACGACACGTTTTTCCTCGCGCTTCCTCCCCCCTCCAACATCCAATAAGCAGAGGCAGCGCACACACATATTCGCACATAAATCACGATTACCAAGGCTGTTGCTCTCCTTTTTATCCGCGTTGGGTTTTACCAGCTTTGGCTCTTATAAGGCCAGTGTATGGCGCGCGCGACATTATCAAGCGCGCAGGCTTCGCTATTATATATCCGCGAGAGTGTATAAAGTGTATTGCGCAACGTTAGATACACAGAGGCGGAAGACGCCGGTCGGTCTGAGTTGCGGTATTATAAGTATACGAGGGGACGAGAGCGCGAATAATGAGATGAGAAATGGGTTCGAAAATTTTGTTTTTTCCTTGACGTGTCGATTATCGCGTGGTTGGGATTGTGTCGAGAAATATAGCGCGACTAGTTAATTGAAAATAGTACATTACGATACGTGTGACTTAAGTGGCCCATTATTGCACGGCGGGAAGTTAGCGCCCAAGCGCATTCTCGTCGTGCAGTGGGCCACTTGAGTCATAAGTATCGTTCCTACACTATTTTATAGCACGTTTACCTATAAGTCCGCTGTCACGCTTAAGCAATCGATTTTTGCACCGTGAGGTTAGCGCACGAGCGTAGCGATCTCACTTTAACAAATGAAAGATTCTATACTTTTTTTTTCACTCCGTTTTTACCGACATAATTGTAAATAAAGTGTATACCTAGGTTAAAATCATTAATGTCGCTTTTCAGATTGAAAAATTACAAGTCAGCTTCCTTCTAGCATTATAGAATCAGTCACTAAATAAAATATTACGTTACGACCTTTTGAATACATGTAGAAGGCGGATTCTCCCGTAACACTTACCGAAATATTACCTCATAAAATAAAACTACAATTTTCATCACTAGACTGTTCAAAATGTTACGAATCTTAAGAAACTTTTAATAAACATTTTGAAATGACATTTAAGTACTGATCTTTCAAACACATTGTTAATTTTAAAAGAATATTTTGAAATTACAATACCGTTATTAATTTTAATACATGTAATTGAAAATGTTTGAAAATGTTTTTAAATTTAAGGAAACTTTAACGTATGAATATTGAAAAATGTAAGGGCATTTAATACACGTATTTTAATTTTAATATACGTGTTTTTTAAAACAGTGTTTGAAAATTTATTAATACATGTATTTTTATTGACATTTAATATACGTATTTGTAATAAAACTTCACACACCATACTTCTTACAAAATTTTTAACAGTGTATGTTCTCGGCTACATAATTAACTATCCCGAAGCCGCATTCTACATCATTACAAATTTACAATTTGCATTCTGCCACAACCGCTCACTATACACACACACACGCGCGCGCGCGCGCGCACACACACACATCACCGAATCGCAATCTCATTAGCACCTACCGGAACCAAGCTCTTCCCACGCTATATATAATATATACCTATATGTACTATGGATATATACCTATATACACGCTTCCGTCATCTCGGCGACGATGGCTATGTCGACATCGCGATATTAAATTAACCTACATAATTCGCGCCCGCGCGCGGAAAGCCATCGCCGCGACAGAGAATCAATGAGCGAATCACGCGACATGCGGCCCCGATACGCGGATTAGAGGCGCGAGCGAGTTATGGTGGGAAAAAAAGTGGCCCCCGCGGCCGTCTCGTCGCGCTCTTTCTATCTTCGGCGGCGATTCGCGGAGAGCCCGTCGAAGAAAGGCTTTTATCCTTGATTGGAGAAAAAGGCCAGTGAAGCGAATCGGGACGAGATGTGAGAAGCACGCTGGGAAAAGTGTCGCGGAGGTTTCGGGTTTCGGTTTGCTGATGTCGGTGAGAATGTATACGAGTGTTTTTATATTTATATACAAAAAGAAAAAACGTGAATTTAGCCCGAGTAAAATGAACGGGAAAAAAAAATTTAATAAAAAATTCCTCCGTTACGGAGCTATTGTATGTACCTTCTCTTCGGTATACTCGAAATAATAATACTGCAAAAAATTATTTTTTTTTTATTTTTCTTTCAGATTTATCTGACAATTGAATCATTAATATTAGGTAACATCAGGATACCTTTCGAGCAACAAAAACTGCAGACAATTAAAAGCCAATGAAACTTTTATCAAATATATAGGTAGCGATAATATAGAGTAATATATATTTGTTTATTTATTTAGGTTCTTTCTTTTTTTCAAATTTATTAGTCTCATTCTTTTGTGGATTATTTATAAGTTAAAAAATGTGACAGACACACTAACTTTCTGTTACGAAACGCAGCCGACTTTATCTTTTCTTTCACTACTCATTTCCTTTGCCAAAATGTCAGATGAAGAATGCCAAAAAATAGATTATCCCAATTACTTAATAACACTTTACGATCATTAAATCAATGGGCCCTTTCGTATTTCTCTGTATTACCGTCGACAGTACCGTACATACAGTTTCACGTGAAACGCAAACGTCATCGAACGGTTTAAAGCAAAAGCCATTATTTGAGGCCAGAAAATAAACCAATCCAAAACGAAAATACATTCTTGCCCCCTCGCGCCATTAATTATCTCAAAATAACGATGGGTTTGAAGTTTACATCGTTGGAATGCGAAGAAATAATTTTTTACAATTAATTCAAGTTACTAGGGCAGTAAAAAATTGAATCTAAATTTATACTATATATAAAAATATTAAATCTTCACGCGAATTTAAAATTAATCAATATAACTTTCAAGGAAATCAATTTTTTTTTCATTTCATTGCTCTTCAACGTTGTAAACTTCAGACCCAAAAAATAACGAATTCCATCCATCCACCGAAGAAACAACTCAATACCCTACCGTCACGTGCCCCCTAGAAAGCTATCAAACCCCCTGAAACAATCAGCCGCACCTCTATACCCCCCTTTCCCCCCAAAAAAGCCATCATATACCCAATCGCGTACCCCAAAAAATTCCATTTAAAAACCAATTAAAATTCAATAACACAGCCTCTCTGTCTTCCCTGTATCTAAACCGTCCCACATGCCCATCTCTCCGCATGTCTATGACTCACAACGGCATCCCGATATCCCCGCACAAAGCGCGCGTTTATTTCCAAAAGCGATCGCGCGTCGGGGAAACTCCGCTGCCTGCGCGCGTCGCTGGAAGAGAGCGCGCGCAGTGGGAGAGCATTTCGGGCCGAAAATATACCTACCCGTGGAACGAGAAGGATAGAGAGGTCGACAGGTCGAAAATAAAGTCTGCAAGCGTGTGCGAGTGAGCGAGTAAAAGAGAATCCTGCCGTGGATCGCGAAAATAGTCGTATATATATGCGTGAATTGTGAGTGGGAGAGAAAGGGGATGTATGTGCGAACACGAGATTGAAATTTGCTTGGTTGTCGAATGGTGACGATGGAAATGTCTAAATGTGAATCGGTGTAATCTAGGCTGAAAGTCAGTATACCGATAAATTATGTTTTAATGAAATTTTGGTTAATTTGGAATAATTATAGCTGGATTGCCGTGGAATTCACTATAAATCATTTTAAGAGAGCAGACGATTGAAAAAAGTTTTTTTTTTGTAAAAAAAGGTATTTCAACTAGCGTGAACGATTATATCCCTTAACTTTTAAGTTAGAAAATTTGTTACAAATATCACAGAAACTTCAGAACAATTAAATAATGTCAATTTTTCAGAAAATTCCAGCAAAATTCGATAGTTTTTACTGAAAAACTTTTTCTGCTTTTGATGAAAAAAAAAAAATTGTAAACCGTTCGATACAGAACTTTTAAACTAGTTTTAGTTCTGTATTCAAGAGCAAAAAGAGAGAGAGAGAGAGAGGGAGAAAATAAATCCAATTCGTTTAGAGATACAGGAACAATAAAGTTTACGGTTGATTGCAGGTGCTTGCGGCGGCTGAGGTCATCCGAGGGAATGGTGAGCGAAACGGTAAGCACACAAAGCAATTGGATTAACCTTTAGATCTCATTCCCGCGTATAAGTATATATCTACAGCGAACCGCATCGAGTTATTTATAGGAAGCGCATCATTTGATATCGAATTGAAATCAGAATACGTTTTATTTGTAAATACAGAGACCAAAAAGGATATATTAAATTAATTCACATGTGCAGATTGTATTTCAATGTTTCAATTAAAACTGCAGAAATTACATTGCAGCAGATTATTACTTCAAAATTGATTTTCGTATGAATGGATATAATTGACAGACCATTATGCAACAAAACATACACTACCGTTCAAAAGTTTAAAGACATCACCTAGAAATAAAATCGAAAATCTAAAATGTGAAGACTCGGATTTGGCTAATTTTAAAGCTGTAGTAATATATACTTCAAAGAATGTCAGAAAAATGTTTTTTTTTTATTTTTGTAGAACTAACTGGGTTACTTCCACGTTCGCATAAAGTTGTGTAATTTATTTTTTCGCTAATGCCGTAGCATCAATTTTTGTGATTTTAAAACGTTTCAAATGTTCATCACGAGTGTACATTTACATTTGAAAATTAAATTAAATTTTATATAAGGTGTTTTCAAAAATATTAATTTACTTAATTTTATTAACATTTTTTCGTACGTGATAAAATAGTATTCAACCTATGGTTATGACCATGGCTATGGTTCTATATATAAAGCTCAGCAAATATATCGCAGAATTTCAAGACGAATCGAATGGACACCTAAAAATTATCAAAATTTGCACAACTTTATACGCTATCGCAGGAACTAACCCAGCTTGTCCTACAAAAAAAAAAGAAAAATTTTTGAAGTATATTAATATACAGGTTTAAAATGAGCTAAAACCGACGTCTCCTATGCTGTATAAATATTTTCTGAGATACGTAACTTTTTTAGATTATTTTCAATTTTATTTTCTATTTTTTAGATTTTAAACTTTTGAGCGGCGACGTATTTAAGCATAATAATAAAAAAAAAGACAAGTTTCAATACGTTAACCAGCCAATTACAAAAATACTCTAATATGTATTATACTTCCGGGCGCACTTCCCACTCCACGAAAATAATTAGTCCATCCACGCTGCGTATCAAAGAACCACGCACCGCCGGCCATTGTCCATTGTCTAATCGTAGCGCTTACGTGCGCGTGCACGCAAAAAAAAGAGACGACCACCACCACTACATAACCGCCTTGCATCTATTCGAGGCCTGGCTCGCTCGCTCGCAGATGAAGCGTTGCATGTAGAGCGCCGCCGCGCGAAATGGAGTCAGCCCTGCCTGCCTGCCTGCCTGCCGGGAGTGATTGCGATCGAGTCCAGCTGCGCAGCGCGCTGCTGGCTTGCGTTTGTAGTCCGGCCGATGACTGCTTGTAGGGCATATAATAGCTATAGTCGCGATTGCCAAATGCGATGATCAAGAGGAGGGGATGTTTGTGTGTGTGTCTGACCTGGAAGTATTTTATATATATATATAAAAGAGGAATGTTTTGTAGGAGGATGATATTGCGGAGGAATGTAGGTGGTATTCGGTGTATTCCTAAGCAAATATTCGTATAAGGATATAGGTATATAAGGCTGCGAGAGATGAGGAACGGTGAAGTCAAACAGTCGGGTATATATATTTTTATCTTTATATACGTACACCGCCTGAGGAAATATTAAAATTTCGTAGAGATATATATATACGTAATAAGTAAGGAGATGGGTTATTATATATAGATGCCTTTACGACAAAATTATATAAACATATATAGCTCAAGTTATCGTATATCGCGTGACTCGACTCATGAAAGATTTTCTCTACAAGCGCTAAAATGGTGCGCGCGCGAACTTTTCAACCGCGCGAATCGTGCGTCGATGGGTCCGTTGTATACAAAGATAAGGGTTTAAACTAAGGAGAATCAAAGCTGAAAGAGAGAGACAGAGAGAGTTCATGATAAAAATAGGGAGAGGGGCGTAAATGGTAAAAAGATGCAAAAGAGACAGCGGCGGCGGCGGTGATGTTTGGCGAGTGCGTGTACATGGGATGACAGGACGAAAACGACTGCCGTGTCTAATCTGCTCACGTGCATATCTATATATGTTTACATTAGGAGGAGGGGAGCATGTGCTTTGGCCAAATGCGAGTCTCGTGTTATGCGAGTATAATAAGAGGGTAAAAAGGTATATATAACGCAAATGGGTCTTTTTTATAGTCCCGCCCGATTGCTATATGTAAATTTTGCGAGTCGGAGTAGGTGTTTTGTAGATTGTACAAATTTTTCTTTTTAAATTAATGCGCGGAGATTTCTTTTTCATCGTGTTTCCCGCAATATGTAGCTAACAATTATTACTCAGCTGCCGCTACATATATCTCGCAATTGGCATGCTCGCTGCGTTATGTATACCACGACCCACGACGGGGCAACAAAAAAAAAAGCGCCGATAAGACCGACTGACCGGTTCACCGCCCATACTACCTCCCTTATCGCTATTATATCCACGCGCGCGTACATACGCATGTATATATCCCACATGCAGCGCGCGCGCACTTCCAATTATAACTCTGGACTTGGCCGGCCGCGCAGCGCGCACTTTTTACACCAACCGCGTGCGGCGACTGATGCAACGCGCGCGCCGTATATATAAAAATGTAACGATATTATTGCGCGAATCTTGCCTCGCAAAACAAAATCACGCTTCTCCAGCCCTAAAAATATATATACGCGCACGCGCACGCATACGAGAGAGAGAGAAGGACTCGACGACGCGGGGCGATAGAGCAAAGGGTATAATACAGCATATATAACAAGAGTCCGCTATATGCGCGTACACGTACACACATAGACGCGCGCTTGCGGCCGTGGGCATTTATTAATAGAGATTAAGCTCTCTTCGTCTCTTTCTCGCGCGTCGTGTCGTGTCGTGCGCACACATATAACTAAAAGAGAGAGAGAGAGAGAGAGAGAGGGCCGAACCGAGCGAACGCGCGTTCGAGAGCTCCCTCCACGCCACAGACTCAGTGCTCCGCCAGAGTTCCCCTCGAATTAGCCGCTCTGTCGCTGTTACATATATACGCGCGCGCGGGATACATACAACGAGCTTTCGAAAAGCTCCGTTGTTGTTGTTTCTTTTCTTTTTTTTCGGGTTTTCGAGCGCGGCTACTGAGAGATAGATAGATACACTTTGATAGATCGACGGATAAATCGGCGGCGAAATGTCGCGGGAAGCCGAGTAGTAGTGCCGCGGGAGTGTTGTTTTCTTTTTTTT
>JAPYZP010011754.1:0-11476 GCA_030522985.1 Torymus sinensis
AAAAAGGTAAAAATGTATTATTTTCCTTACATTAAATGATCCCATATCTCCTAATTTGTCTTTTATACAAGCTCTGAAGTTATATCGTGGTTTCGCATATATTTCATTAACATCAATAAGCATAGTTTTGACTGTAAACATAAATAAATATAAACATTAATGTAAAGAAAGATATTGATATCCAAACAGAAATTAATACATCGTTTCTCATTCCTACCTTCATCATAGGTATAATCAACCAAGCACTGTTTTAGATACTTCATTAGTAGTTTTACATCCTACAAAATAAATTTTTTTTTTTGTGAGCGATACAAATTTATGAATACATATTTAAGTTTTTAGCGTTTTGTAAATAATATTATTATTAGCTTACGTCCCACAGGTGAATGTAAATGCATTTCAACGAAGGTTCTACCCCACCTTCGTTGACCGATGAAACTTTATTGTGATCGATATTTAGTCCTTTGAAGATATCAAAATAAATAAATTATGAGGCACTCTCCACCAATTTCCTTTATTTACTTTTTATGATATTTACCTTCGGTGATTCCGTATGTGAATGTTTTTTCCATATCCTTATCTATCGCATTGACTTCGCTTGGAGGTACCAAACAGCTCGTTATATATTTAATGACCATTCGATTATCCTTAAATCAAAAGTAATTTAATAAAAAATGTATGTTAAATTCTATTTATCCGTAATAAATCTTTTCTTTCTAATCGTGAATAGATATGTTTGGTTTAGATATAGTAGAATAATAATTACATGTCCCAATTTCCTATACATACAGTGTCCAAAACTGTTCATGTGTTCATGTTGAAAAAATGAAATATTTCTTGGATCGAATAGACCTGAAAATATTTTAAAAGTTAGAACAGTTTTATACAAGATTTAAATCTGTTATCCCTACCTTCATAATTATCCAGTTCAGGGCAAATTTCCAGATATGTGTATATCTCTTTGTGCCTCTATAAATACCGTGAAAATGATTGTAATATTAATTGGATACATTATTTAATAGATAACAACGCTATTCAATATTTTACTTAAAAATAATCAAATATTTTGCAAATAAGATTCATTACACTTACATCCCCGAGCTTAAACTTCATACAGTCAAAATATTTCCTCATATTTTCCTGTTCTACTGGCGATGCGTTTTTCTTGTTAATGAGAACACCTTAAATAAAAAAATTACATGAAATGACTATAATAACCACAAGAACGTCATATCATAGCTTATTGATCACCTTCATTGAGATTATTTTCCCTTAGGCATACTCTTACTCCACTTTTTACCGACTCGTATACCTACAAAATTTGAATTTCATTTTGAACTAAATGCTCTTTCTGTGTGTGTTGTACAAAAATTGTTTTAATGAGCAACTGCAAAACAAACAACTTACTGTTACTAATTCTCTGGCCAAACAGTTAATATCGTTGGCAAGATAATGATCATGAAAAACTGGCTTTTCTTTCATAGTGCTAATCAAAAATTGAACTGCAAATAATCAATGAAAACGATTATTTTTCAAATCGTAGATGCGCTAGTAAATTAATGTTACACTTACGTTCATGAACACCTGTAGGACCCATGCAGCCTTTTATTGATTTTTGTACATATGCATCATCCTAGTAAGTTGTACAGATAGAATTAACAGAAAACGTAAAATTGTTACTTGTAAAAGATATAACGAGATACTTACCAAAGTTATACTTTTGTATATACAGGCTAAATATTCACCCATTTCCTCTGTGTTTGGAATACTATTTGAGAAGGAATCTTTAAGTACAAAATAATTAATCAGAAATAAGTCTTATGAAAAATGAAATTTATTCAATTTTTTTTTTTATTACCTCTTTCATTTTCAGTGATACATGATGTTATGTATGATACTACTTTCTCTCTTTTATTATCCTAAAAAATAAACACGAAGAGTTTGTTGTATTTTTATAATTTTGTTTTGATTTCAGTTTCTTTACAATGTAAGGCAGAATAAAATGAAAATATAATGAATCATAAAATGCAAAACATAAACTATAATAGTCCATCCAATGTAAAACAGAACGCTTTAATATTGGCCAATGATCAATAAACGGAACTATAAATCTTCAGAAAATGTGAAAATTGTACGATTTTCAAAGATAACTTTGAACGTGTAAGTTTGTGAGTAAACAAACGATAAAGGAGTAATTCAAGACTGATGTCAAAAACTAAAATAATATACAACTTTTACGACTATGTCGGAAATTTTGCATATAAAATAAGTCATCTGATACTGTAATTATTGTAAAATACTAATACTTAATTATAGAAAGTTATTAATAATTAACGAAAATAAAATTAAACGTAATATAATGACTAAATTAATAACGTAGCTATAATATTTACGTATTAAATTCACTTTAAAAATAGAACGGCAGCATTTGAATTAAAGTATTTGTTTTGACATAAAATCCAAAATCAATTATTTCTAAAAAATTATTATGGAAAAAATATCTTATACAAAGTTGTGTAAAAAAAAAGAAAAACAAATATCGTAATAAAAGTATTATATGCAACTGATCAATAAAAATCGATGTCCAAATCCCCGCACTAAAAATTGGTTTTAATTACCTGCACGCTTGTTTCGCGCTTTTTATTTTTATTTGCTACAGCTATCGCGAAGTAGAGAACGAGAAAAACGAAGATAATTTTCATAATGATATTAACGCGTGTTCGCGACTTAACAAGTAATTCGAAACTGAGTATGAAATTTCGTTAAATCTTTAATATTTACTGTCTAAACTGATGGAAATCAAAATATACATATTATACTGGACTCACGAGTCGCAAGAAAATTTATTGTAGTGGGGAGAAAGTAAAATTTTGCAAAGACATCCATTCTCTTATATTATGAAAGTTTGTTTATGAAAATTTTTTCGAATATATAATACCCAATAATCATAAAAAAATAATGAGTTTCAAATGTAATTATTAAAAATTGAAAATCGATATATGTAATTGTAGCTTAAATTAAAACAACTTATTAATTAATAACGCTCGTAAGTTATATTAATCGTTCTAAAGAAACCTATCAATACGCCATACGTCGCAATATCCGGTCTTATCAAGATAACGGTGTCAAAAGAAAAACCTGCTGTCGAATTTATGTTCATCTCGATATTTCGGAATGCGCGTGTATATATATAAATACCGAAATCGGGGAACGTATAAGGATACAGCAGCCATATACATATATATTTTTTTATCGTCTAATGTATACTTCTGGGAAAGCATTTCTACGTTTGTATTACTTATACTACCACGGCATGTATGCAAAATATATGATGAGTCGAGACTCGACGCGCTTTCCCCGCCGGTGTCGAAACCGATGACGTCACGAGGTGACAGCCAATCCGAGGATAAAAAGTGTCTTATTGCCGATCCGCAAGAGAGCCACGGCCATTAAAAAAAGTAGTAGTAGTAGTTGTATTCTTATTCGGCTATTTAAATAACCACTATAGAGCAAAATTGACGCTTTCGAATAGTATAGTTTATAATTTCCTAATACATGAAATATAATATTTTTGCTTATTTTTCTCGACTCTGTTGTGCAACTCGTTTTCAGCTGTATCAACTTAAACAATATTAAATAAATAATGACTCTTAATTGGTTAATGCCGACACGAACTTTATTGAATATAAAATCTAAAACCCTCACAATGCACATCTAGTATATTTCGAAAAAAAAATTCTAAACTACGAGACCAACAGTTTTAAATCTACCGCGCTTGGCGCGAAACATCCGCTCCAACGGAACGGACCAACCAGCGCTCTCGCCCAGTCGCGACGCAGTACAGTGGGCGTGACCATCACACGCTCGCTCCGAAACACCGAATCTCTCAACTCTCCGCTCGTCTATATCCATGCGTAACACTTAGCCGCATCATTTCACCATCTGACAAAGCCAGCCACCGTCCGTCAGAGGCAGGAGGACGCTATATACAATACAAAACACAGTGCCAGTGGAGTGTGATAGGCAGGTTTATAAGAGCAGCAGAGTGTGTGATCAGTGCGAGAGAGAATCAAGTGCAAACAAAAACGCACGCATCTGCCCCCGTCGCGCGGGCGCAAATGAGCGCGGATCTATGATGGAGTCGCCTACGGCAATAGCGAGATTAGAGAAGGAGGAGGACGATGATCATGAGCAGTCGAGTGCGAGCACGTCGTGGTACGGCCTGCCTGAGGAGTCGCCGCAGGAAGTGCCGATCAAGTACCTGCCCCACGAGGTGCTCGAGCTCATCCTCGAGGACCCGGAGCTCAGCATCGAGACCGTCCTCAATCTCGCCCTCAGCTGCAAACACCTCTACAGAGTCGTCAGGACCAGCAACAAGCTGTGGAAGACGAAGTTTTTCCAAAGGTATATATGTATAGCTGTGTGTAGTAGGAGAGAATAGCACAATGGTGCGACAGCGCTTTTCCTGCCTCCGAGTCATCGTGAGTCTATAGCTCGCTCTCTCTCTCTCTCTCCCCCTCGCGCTGCATCGCGTCGTCGGCCTCAGGAAAAAATCTCTCGCGCTCGCTCTCCTATCTCCACCAATAAATACTATAGTGTATAAAGAGCAGAGCGCACTTATCTAACGTTCAACACTGTAGTAATAGTACAACAACACGTCGCCTATACTTATGCATTTATTCTCTATTCTCTCAGATGGCCCCATCTGCGCGAGGTGTACGCGGAGTACGAGCAGGACTGCAAGGTCCGCAGTTGGCTTCACGAGGTGAGGACGAACATCGAGTGCCGGCGCAAACTGATGTATCAGCTGGCCCTCATGTCGGCCAAGTACTACAAGAAGCAGGAGCTCTCGCACTCAGAGTTTGTCAACTTCGAGCCGCTCTTCCGTCCAGAGTTTGGAGCCCATCAGCTCGCCTATCACTTCCTCGTCGACGAGCTCATGCAGCTCATCGAGCGGCCCATCTCGTGAGTTTCCAAGACGGTGGATGAGAGAGCTGTATTTTATTTTGTTCAGATGCCGGATGATTGATTTTTTTTTCTTCGAGCACCGGTGGGGGTGATAGTTGTTTGTTTACAGTTGTGCAATAGGGGGATATTGCTCGTTGCTGAGATTTGCAATTGGAATGTTTCAATTGAAGGGGGAAGAGTTTATGTGGAAAATCATATCTACCGACTTCTCAGAAACTACTTTCTATTAGTCAGAGCTTAAGTTTATCTTTGTACGAGGAAAGATATGATTATTTGCGTGAGAATGTAAATTAAGTCAATCGAGTTTTAACATTTAGGTTTGTTGCATCGGCTTGTTCTTAACAATCTGTGTGTGCGCAACTAAAAGTTTATGGGTTTATGGGAGCAATAAGTGTACAACACGCTAATTAGACAATATTATAACTGCTTACTATAGATAGAAGGAAATCTAGTTTAGTATTGATAAAAGGCAGTTTAGCTTAGTATTGATAAAAGGCAGTGTAGCGTATAGATAAAAGGAATTCATGCGAACTATATTTTCAAATAGAAATTGTATGGAAATAAATATGCAAAAAGTTTTTTTTTTAAAACTTCTGATAATAACAAGACTCTTATCTTATTCAAGAAGATCCTAAATAGTGATGAGAAATAGTGTTACTTGTTTTTACAAAACGAATTTTTTATAACGAGCCAAAACTCAAAATTGACGAAAATTGACAAATTATGGAAAAAAAATTCTGATAAATGTTGACTAAAGTTTGTTTTTTTTTTTTTTTGACAATTGGTACCTAAGTATTTTACTGACTTGACTGTGGCATAATATAATGATTTTTAAGAATTGCACAGTAATCATCAAAACATAGTTTTATTAAATCAGTTTCACTAAATGGACGTGTTCAAATATTAAAAATTTACAAGTAAAATATAAAGTAAAATTTATAAGTGTATACAGTTAAAGTATTCTACAGAGTTCTCGTAACGATTTTTTTAAGAAAAGGCATTTTTTTTAATAAAGTAGATAAATTCAAATTTGTCCTTACAATTAGGTATATTAAGAAATAGTTAGAGTCGATTGAATTTTTAATTTTGTGCAAAGACTTCCATTTGTATTTGCAGGTACAATAACAGGACAGCTCGTAAAATTGTCGTTTATAGTAATGTGTATTTTTAACCCATTTGAATTTGGGAAGCTATAAAAGCATACGTTGAGTGTCTTCTAGTTAAAAAGTAAAACTTCATAGCTAAATTGTTTATTTGTAATTTCAGACAATGTAACCTGACGAACAAGTATTACGCTTACAAGGTGATTCGCTACATGAAACAACACTACCTGTCCAAGGAGTGGCAAAGATTCATCAAACTGCCATTGGAGAAGCAGACCCTGGAGAAGGGCGCGACGATCGTGGCGCAATGGAGTCAGCCGGAACGTCGTTTCAGCTACAACCACGTCTGCAGCATGCTGGACGATATTGTCGAGCAAGCCAAAATATTGCTGAAAGAACGTCATCCGACGCATCCGCTGTTTGGTAAGTCGGCTGAGTGTCTGGAGATGTGGAGATACAACAACATCGACGACAATCAGTGGCCGGTGACCGAGACGCGACAAGTCATGAGCATCCTCTGCGAGATCATGTTCGGCAAGCTTGGCTTTTACGGCAACAGCGACATGTATTATACGTCCGAGAACATCTTCATCGACAGAGTCAGTCTTCTAATGGCAAATAATTTTTTTTTTATTCTTTTATTATTTTGGAATTGGTTTGGACAAAAGTTTGGAATTAATGGAAATTTTGTTATGTTGTTAGGTACTAGAAAAGAAGCATGGTATACCAATCACGTTATCGATTATTTACGAGAGCATCTGCCGAAGAGTCGGCGTCAAGTGCGAGCCGATAAGCTTTCCAGCGCATTTTCTGCTACGTTGGAAAGAAAAATAGTGAGCTTACTGCTTTCTCAGACTATTAAAAGCGATTACGTCCTGGTAATGTTAATATGTTTCTTCTTCTTTTAGCAAACCGCCCGAGTCAGATACAGCGGAAAGCTATTATATAGACGTGTTCAACGGAGGTCAATTCATATCGAAACAAAGCTGTCCACGAATAGGAGGAGGAACGAAGTGTCCGATCGAACGATATAATGTACAAAGCGCGTACGCCGCAGCTAGTGCTGCAGAGGTAAATTAATCGTTAATTGACTATGTTAATAAATTTTTTACATTCTTTAGTAATATTTCCGATACTTGATTAGATGACATTGTGAAACATTCGGGACGAAGCGATTTTCGGGCTTCATATTACGATAACATTAAATTTATCGAAATATTTAGTTTTTTAATAAAAATGTGCACTTATAATGTTAATTAACAATAAGTAAACATTGTGATCATAGGTTGTTGTCAGAATGGCGAACAACCTCGAGGTGGCAGGAAGACAGCGCACTCATTTGAACGGCCGTGCGTCGCGTCTACGTTCGGCCCTGGAGTTACTTCAGATGGTGCGGCCGCACGATACCGGAACCATTCTGCACTTGGCTCGATTTTACATGCTTCACCAAATGGATTTAGACAAGCTAATTATTATGCTGATGGATTTGAAACGGGCAAGATTTTTCTTTAATGTAACGCAGTGAGTTTAATGAACAAGAGCTTTTTTATATAATGATTGTATTGCTATCTGCAGGATCCAGAATTCACTGCGAGAGGGCCAGCAGATCACATTCTTCAGATGCTTCAGGATTACGAGAAGCACATGAATGTCATAACTGAGGTAGGTATTCACACGATTTTTAAGAAATCATGAATATTTTGAAAAAGAATCTTTCTATCGACGTTTTTATCTTTGTAGGAGGAAACCGAGGTTAAAATCCGTACTCCCGAAGTAAAATATGCGATAGGCATGATTATGAAGCACCAGAGATATGGCTATTTATGCGTTATAACTGGCTGGGATCTACGGTGTAAAGCCTCGCCACAGTGGATGTTGGGGATGGGAGTTGAAGCATTGGATGGTGGTGCCACCCAACCGTTCTACAACGTGTTCGCCGACGACGGCTCTTCGCGATATGCAGCTCAAGGTAGATATTCTAACTTACTAATAGAATATTTAAAAAGGAACTTTGTTTTTTTAATTTAAACCATTTAATTTTTCTTTAACAGAAAATTTACTCATGGCTCCAGTTCCTGGCTGGGTCAACCATTACGAAACCGGTAGATATTTCTGTGGATTTAAAGGAACTCACTATGTGCCTAATGAAGAGAAGGCAAAAGAGTATCCGCAAGACAATACGGTTCGAGACAAACTGCTCACAGAATATGAGTAAGGTCTTTTTAAGTTTTGTAAATTTTAATGTCCGACAATTTCGTTGAAACAATAGTCAGCTAGGTACATTTCTATTATGTTGTGTACAAAGTACAATATTTAAGAAGCTTTAAAATATTTTTTTTTTATTTTTGTGATTTAGTATATCGGTTTCTTTATTCACTTAAAATATCGTACGATTGAACAGAGTATTATAGAGTGAATTAGCAGTTATTACGCCAAGTTACAGCAACTTCGACCCACGTTGTACAGAATGATAATAACGATTTTCTATGAAAATAAGTATAAATATCCATCGTGTAAAATATTCTTACATTACCCCCTGACATTGTAATCTGATATTATGTAAATAATATTGTAATTGCCCTCGTCATTTCTGCGCTTTATAGTGGTATACCTTTTATAATCAAATGTAACGAAATGAATGAGCGCAAGATGGAATCACTTATATATAGTCAAGTTAATTCTTATGTTTGAAAGAAATTCAATATTTTTTTACAATTTGCGAATTATTTAAGATGTATAATAATTGCAGTGACTAGATAGACTTAATTTGATTACTAGTAATCGGTATATTTATTGAGATTACTTTCGTAAAATAATAGTATGTAAATTTTAGATGCTTTGAAAAAATTATTCTTATTAAAACCTATCACGTAAGGTTTTAAAAACGATCTAAAAGTATCTTTTTGAATCATCGTTATATAATATTATATAAAATATAATATTAACTTTTTGAAACTTTGTTGTGCAAACATTCGTGGTTTGCGTTATTCAATTCTCTTTGAAAAGTCAATTTGTGATTGGCAAAGAGTGTTATTCGAACTATTGTAAACAGTATTTTTTAATAAAATAAACATCTTTTTATTGAAACAAGGTATAATTTATTATTATAACTATCAAAGATATCAGTGAGCTAAAAATAAAGGACTTCGATTATGCCCTATCAAAAGTATATTCCATACAGACAGTCACCAAGATCGCAGAGGCTCATCTTAGCTGGAAGAAAGTATAGGTTATTTTGTGATAATGTAAACATAAACTATTTGCAATTGAATTTTGCTGACATTATTTCTCATACTTACCTCTGCACGCTTTTACTGCATCTTCGAAAGTAGTTGCAAACTTTTTTTGTGGATCCGCCTGGGGCACATCAGCCACGAGAGTTCCATTCGGCGTAATCTGCGGGTAACAGACGATTAGATTATGAGCCAATCAGCAAAATTATGAATATTTTGTTATTTATTAGAAGAGAAAAACTTCTTATTTCAAATACGCACTATTCCTTTGTTCTGAAACATGCAAGCCACAAAACAACCCCTTTTTTGCTTATTTACTGATTGTAGAGCGACATAGTGAGACTCTTGAATGTCTTCGACTTTGGAAATGCCTGTAAAATAATAATTGAATAAGTACCTTATTCGTAGTCGATTCGAAATAAAATGTACAAACATTGCACAATACAATGTTAACATTAATATCTTACCGAAAATACTAAGGTCAAGTCCATTCTTAGATAGACAGGGTACGAGATATTTTATTAAATCATCCTCCACAGCTTCAGCGATCTGTCAAGTACATTAACCAAACATTACAACTTAACGACAAAGCAGGCGGTGGATTAAGAACGGGATAAAATAAATATAACCCCACCTGTACGAGGGAGATGCAACAGCAAAGGGCGACGAATGAAATCAGTTTCATGGCGACGATTCGTGAACTAAAAGTTTTTAGGTACTGCGATCGCGCTGAGTCTCGATCTCTGCAAAAAACACGCTTATCGCGTGCGTGCGCTCAAAGTATTGACGCTGATATGGACCTGCAAAATCGTTGTTTTTTCTCAATTATACCTGTCGTAATTGATAAGATCAGTGTCAAACTTGTACTACCAAAATGACAGTTACGCGTTTCCACATAGTAAACAGCAGTGTCTGTTGTATAAGTATAATATGATTCATATAGTTGCTTGATTTTACCGGTAGTGTGAGATATTTTAAAAGTGATAGAGTATCGTATACGGTGAAATGTTTAATCCATCCATGAAAAAATTGTTTACAATTCAATCGCTGATATTAATATCATACACAGTGTGTTCTTTAACACTTGGTATTTGTGTAAATATTTATGTCTCTGGATAACTCTTTCTTGAAAATAAAATTGCGTTTTATCAATAAAGTCGAATAAATTTTAAACAGTCTCTCAGCTTATGTTGTTGTTCAAACATTATCCTTATCATTTCATTCACTGTATATCAATGCTCACCTTATTGCATCGCAAAATAAATTAGTCTATTTTTGGTCTAAGAGGCTTGAGTGATTGAGACAAATCTTGAATGATGACGTGCATATTATTTTTCATTGAAAAAATTAGTCGATTTGATCGCATGATTCCGTCACGTAATAATATTTAGAGGTAATAAGGGTATGTAAACTTATCTCATGCTTTTTTAAATAGATTCTCTTGTTTTTTTATTATTTTTATTTTAGATCGAGTAAATTTTCCATATAAATTAAAAAACATTTATACTAGCTGGTACATACAGCTACATAATAATATGTCAATCAATTATCTAATTTAAAAAAAAATGATAGTCCAATAAAATCATATTTAGAGTAATATAATTAGTTTTTAATTAAGCCACCTGAACAATTACTATATAATAGAAGTATTATTATGTTTATAACAGAGACGTCCTCGTAGTTTAATAACGACTAAATAAATAAACGTTGTGAAAATTAGTACTAAAATGTACGAGTATTAGGCGCGTGGTTGTGTGTCGGTGTAACAAATTAAAATAAATTAAATAGCATTTTATTTTAGTATTCTGTAATGGTAATGTAAAGGCAGATGTGAATAAATACGGAGTTTTTAATAAAAATATTTTTAATGTATTTATGGTTACATAAAAACATTCAAAATGTTTAGTAAGCTGAAATACTGAATTTGATTAGACTGATGAATCATATGTTATTCAAGAAACAGCAAAGCATGGTTATCCACAACACATTTGAGAATCTTTCCACCAGTTTCGCAGCTGTCCTTTCCAACTACAATGAGACGAACAAATAAATTATTTTATTCCCAATGTCACTTCTTACTAATATTCAACGAAAATGTTAAAAAAAAATTGGATAATAACGAAATCAAGACCGGGTTTAATTTATAGATTAAATATTACGTGAGTTTTTAGA